>SKCR01010895.1:0-107189 GCA_019454045.1 Zanthoxylum bungeanum | reverse complement strand
TTCAACTAGTATTGTAACTTGGTGACTTAGAAAATTTTCTCCAAGCATTAGCGGAAAATTCTTGAAGACGATTTAGAGACCAATGGACCTTACTCAATTGCGTGCCTAGCGGGCTTAGTATTAGTTTATTGGGCCTAAATGTCTTAGGAAAAAATTTGAACATATTCTCAACTAATTCAATCTAGCCCAATAAGCCCAACAAGAATTCACAAGTTTTGGCCCAAGTCCTCCATTTCTCTAGAAAACTCCATAATTTTCAAGATATTCCTCAACATTTAAAATGGATTAAAGACAAAAGGAAGGAAAGGAAAGGAAAAATCTTCATTTGCACCTACCCCCCAGCCGAAATACGTAGGAGAAGCAAGTGAGGGATTTCATTTTTCTCTCCCAAGATAATCTAGACCAAATCATCACAAAACAAGTTTAGGAAGGAGGAATGAAGGCTTGGACACTTATTTGGTGAAGATTACCATTGCTTGAGGTAAGGGAAACTTGACCCAAATCTTGATTTGTTGAGTTTGATGGTTTGATGATTATAGTATGTTGTTAGCTTGAGTTGGATGATGATTGGATGATTATTGGGTTAAGAAAATGGTGTTTGTGAGGAACCTTCAATTGTGAAATCCCTAGGTATGAAATTAATCTGGGATCTATATTATGGATGTGTGATGGTGTAAGAGGGTGATATTGATGATGGGAACCATCAGGTGCTCACTACCTCAGCTATTTGTGTGAACGTCGCGACGCCCATGGGCCAGTGTTGCGACGCGTGACCAGATTTCCAAGATCAATTCTATCTATTTCAATTTCATCCTAAGTAGTTAAAAGGCACTCTAAAGGTCTCGTATAAGCTTATATACACGCGTTACGTCATGTTACAGGCGTAAACGTCAATCATGCATTACTTTTTCCTTCTTATAAATTACAAGAGAACAAACAATTTCTTTAACCTTAGATCGACGTCAAGGCACTCCGAGATCACCTATGCCAAGAACCGCACCAGACTTTCCATAACACGGTGAGTGGACTTCTATTTTTCAAAGTTGATTTTACTTAATTATTTTGATTCAAGACTTACTTTACAGCACATAGGGCGTTAGCCAAATTTATTTCCAGTTGTTTTATGAATAAGAATGTTTTGAGAAATGTTTTAGAATATTGTGATTCGAAAAGCATGGTTTTATGATTTTAGAGGCATGGGGGAAATGGTAACTTGGAATTGACGGACATGGAATTGGCAGACACGGATAACGTGTGCACATATAGCTCAGGACTAGGGGGACAGTGATTCATAACGCCCCTAGATCCTAGATCTCAGGTTTAGGGGGACGGCGATACGTAACGCCCATAGACTATAGATTCAGGTTGGTAATATAGTTTGGCTTGAC
Source organism: Zanthoxylum bungeanum (assembly GCA_019454045.1). Taxonomy (NCBI): domain Eukaryota; kingdom Viridiplantae; phylum Streptophyta; class Magnoliopsida; order Sapindales; family Rutaceae; genus Zanthoxylum; species Zanthoxylum bungeanum. The sequence goes on along the minus strand of SKCR01010895.1, from coordinate 105,801 downwards.
TAACGCCCCTACGACTTTCATGAATCTGATGAATATGGTATTCAGACCCTTTCTAGATTGATTTGTGATTGTCTGCATTGATGATATTATAGTGTATTCATGGAGTGAACAAGAGCACGCATAGAACTTGCACCAGGTGCTACAGACGTTGAGAGAACACAAGCTGTTTGCCAAGTTCTCTAAATATGAGTTTTTGTTGTCCAGTGTTGTGTTTCTTGGGCATGTTGTGGCAAAAGAAGGAATCAGTGTAGACTCCTGATGAGCGGAAAATATATCAATATTTACCCGCCTTTTTACCTAATATTTTGTTTAGTTTCTCGAGTTTGATGAACGTTTTGATGTGTTTTTAAGTGTTTTGTAGATAAATAAAGTATCAGGACTTAATGAAATTAACTCGGGGCTAAAACGATGAAATCCAGAGCAAAAAAATGTCGAAAACGAAATTTACTATACGCGTCACGAAGTGCAGTCCTAAATTCCAGTTTGCGCAAGTTTGGTATTTTGGCCATAACTTTTTCATCAGATATCCGATTAAGCTGATTCAGGTTCCAGATTAAAGAATACACAAAGATCTACAACTCTGAAGTTTTAAATATATTCGAATTCTGAAGTTTGCAAGACTGAAAGTGATGAATAATCCAGTGTATTTTGTATAATTACTATAGTGATTTTCAAAATATAAAATAAAATAAATAAAATAAAAATAAAAATTGTCAAACTTCCACCAAACATGCTTGCATGTTTGGTGGAGGGTTTGGTGCCATGTTTGGTGTCATGTTTGGTGGAGCAATTGGTGGAGAAAATGGTGGAAGCCTTTAGATTTTCCTATAAATACCAAGCTAAACTTTGTAAATTTTCCATGCTTTTTTGGAGGAATTTCTCCATGAAAACCTAAAGGAAAATGTCTTGTATATTTATTTATGTTTTCTTGTATTTTCTTTTTATTTAATTAATAAAATTTTGTTTGTTTTCTTTTACAGCATGAGCAGGTAATCTCATTCTGCTGGGGTGAAAAGGTGAGACTTTTATATAATGAATTAGATTAATCTCCCTTATTTTAATTAAAATTTGGATTAATTAGTTACCGCCTATATGGCGGGTTTAGGTGACAACCTTATTTACCGCCTATATGGTCGGTTTTTCATTTCAGACGTAGTTTCCGCCTATATGGTCGGTTTAGGTAATAACTTTGTTACCGCCTATATGGTCGGTTGGATTTAATTGAGACAAATGAAATTACCGCTTTTATGGTCTGGTTAATTAACGATAAACATTGAGAATAAGGGAGATTTTTAATTTTGAAATATTAAAAGTGGATCATCTAACCCAATATTTCTTTTATTGTACTTTTATATTTTTAATTTCCAGTATTTACTTTATTTAATTTCCAGTATTTACTTTATGTCTTTTATTTTATTTAAGCTTTTATTAGCCTTAGATATGTGTCGTAACTAAGTCCGTTATCTGGGGTTGTGATGAATTCCAATATCACCGGTTATAAGGAGTTATTTTATAGTTTGGGTAATATAAAGGTTTATTTATTAAGTCTTAAACTTAATGCTTATTGTTAATGGCCATTAATAAGATTGATCTGGTAAACTTAAAATAAATTTGACAAAGGAATTTTAGGTTTAAGCCTTAGACTTAATAGCCCATGATCTTCCTTGAGGATAGATAACCCTTTAATAGATTTCCTTACAGGATAGACATATACAGTCGGGCGGGGGTAGCCACAATTGGAACTTAATCTTAATGAATTTAGGTAACTTGGTTGACATAGACATATGATTAATTGGGTTACACTGGGTATTTGCATCCGACCATCGACAGAGGCTTTTGCAGAATTTCGTGTTCCAGTTAGTAAACCAATATATTACACAAATATAAAATAATCACTTCATCTTTTAAAAAGATATTGGAAGAATTCACAACCCTAGATAGTTTTATAAATTTGAATTTTCCTCAACCTACTTGCGTGTCATTTTCTTTTACTTGTTTTAATATTAAAGTCACCACCCAATCAAACAATCAATCCATTAGATACTTGTAAACATTTAACTTCATAAATTGATAACAAAAGGTTTTAAGTCCTCGTGGGATCGATAATTTTTATACTACTTGAACGATATGTGTGCTTGCGTTATAGGCGTGTGCCAATGCCGGTCAAGTTTTTGGCGCCGTTGCCGGGGGACTTATTTATCTTTCACTATTAGTTTGGGGTTAGATACGTTACTTGTATCTAATTTCTTTTTACTTATTATTTCTATTTTCTTGTGTTTCAGGTTCTCAGACACTACATGAGACGAACCAGAAGCTTTGAACTCCGACCCGCTTGACCCAGAAATTGAAAGAACCATCAGACAATTGAGAAGGGAAAGGCAAGAAGGCCAAGAAGCTTTAGTCAACATGGAACCTGAACCTTTGGAAGTTGCACCACCAAGATTCCCATTCGAGACAGAATCATTCCAGTGGTGGACAGCTTCATTTCCTGTATTGTACTCCTCCCTTACCAGCAAATGCATGTGACATCAAAACATGCATTCAGATGATTCAGCAGTCAGTTCAGTTGGGGGGAATGCAACTGAGGATCCTAATGCCCATATCAGTAACTTCCTGGAAGTTTGCGGCACTTTCAATTACAACCGAGGAGCCGAAGAAGCAATGAGACTGCGGATTTTCCCATATTCTTTGAAAGACAGAGCTAAAGCCTGGCTACATTCACTACCAGTAGGTTCCATCACAACTTGGAACACTCTAGCCACCAAATTCCTTGCAAAGTATTTTCCACCAGCCAGAACAGCAAAACTGAGGAATGACATCACATCCTTTGTACAACATGACTCGGAAACTCTCTACGAAGCTTGGGAAAGGTACAAAGATTTGCTCCGGAAATGTCCTCACCATGAGATTCCAAAATGGCTTTAAGTCCAAACTTTCTATAATGGACTTTCTGGACTGATGCGAACCACAATTGATGCTGCTGCTGCTGGGAGGAGCTTTGATGGCAAAAGGAGAAGATCAAGCTTGGGACCTAATTGAAGAAATGGCTAAACAACAATTTCTTGTGGCCAACAGAAAGAAGCATGATCCAGAGAATTACTGGAATTTATGAAGTTGGAGCCAACACAGCAGTTAATGCCAAGCTAGATCAGATATACAAATTCATATAGACTCTCGGTATGCAAGGCAATATTGGAGCCATAAGTTCACCATATAGAGGAGCACCAGAACCAAACCAACTTGAAGAGACGGTGAATTATGTCAACAATTTCAACAGACAGGGGAACAATCCATATTCCAACATCTACAACCCATGGTGGAGGAATCATCCCAATTTCTTATGGAGCAACAATTCAGGGCAAAAGAACTATCCACCACCCGGATTCCAACAGCAACAGAACAAAAGCCATGAGCAGGAAAATGAACCAGGAATAGCGGAAGTGCTGACTCAGTTAAAAAAATATGATGCTATATTTCAGAGCCAATCTGCCTCTATTAAAGCAATGGAGAATCAAATTGGAAAACTGGCCAATGCTCAGAGTTACAGACTGCCATGAAATCTTCCCAGCAACACAGAACCAAATCCAAGGAACCGAGGGAAGGAGCAATGTCAAGCCATTACTCTGAAAAGTGGTACTGAGATCAACAAAGATGTTGGAATCAAGGCATCCATTAAAGAAGTTTCAAAAGATGCAGTTACACAGATGGAGGAAAAAGAAGCAAAGGAAAAAAGATCAAATCACTCCACCTCCATCTTTTCCACAGCGTCTTCAAAAAAAAAATTTGGATAAGCAGTTTGCTCGATTCCTGGAGGTGTTCAAAAAGCTGCATATTGATGAGCGGAAAATATATCAATATTTACCGCCCCTTTAACTTAATATTTTGTTTAGTTTCTCGGGTTTGATGAACGTTTTGATGTGTTTTAGTTTATTTTGCAGATAAAATAATATCGGGTCTCAATGAAATCATTTAGGATGAAATATGGGTCAAATAAGGGCAATTATTGGACTTGATATTTTAATTTTGGAGATTGGAAACTTGAAAGGGCGTTTTGACGAAGTGCAGTTTTGGAAATTCCAGTTTTGCGCATCTGTCGTATTTTGGGCATAACCTTTTACGCATATATCGGATTGAGCTGATTCAAGTTCCAGATTAAAGAAGACTCAAAGATCTACAACTTTGAAAGACAAAATAATTTCGATTAGGAAGATTTCATGCCCGAAATGGATGAACCATCCAGAAGTGTGTAGTGTGTAATTATTAAAGTCACTTTCAATCATTTTCAAAGCAAAAAAATAAATTAATAAATAAATAATAAAAATTATCAAATCATCACCAAACACATGATAAGAGATTAGTGGAGCAATTAATAATGGATTTGGTGGAGCAATTAATAATTGATTTGGTGGATGATTTGATGGAGGCAAAATTTTGCCTATAAATACCAAGCCATTCATTTGTAAAATTCATACTTTCTTCTAAGGAATTCCTTAAGAATACTAAGAAGATTGTATCTTGTTTGTTTATTTACAGCTTTCAGTAATTAATTTTCATTTTCGCACTTTCTTTTCTTTACTTTTCAGTTTTTACTTTCCGTAATTTACTTTTACGCACATTACTTTTCTTTATTTAATTTTCAGTTTTTACTTTTCAGTAATGAGAAGGTAACTCCCCTTTGCTGGGGTAAAAGGTAAAACTTTTATTACTAATATTTAGATTAATCTCCCTTAATTATAATATATAAACTAGTTAAAACCTGACTTAACGAGGATACCGCCATATTGGTCGGTTGTAATTATTTAAATTGGTTTTAACCTGACTAAACTGGATACCCGCCTGATTGGTCAGTTGGTAATTAATTATTAATTTGACTTAATCTGGATACCGCCCATATGGCTGGTTGGTAATTATCATGCAAAGTTAATATATTATATTAAGGGAGATATCTAAAATAGAAGTAATAAAAGTGGATCCTTTTACCTCAGCATTTTCTTTTATTGTAATTTTACTTTATTTACTTTTCAGCAATTTACTTTTCAGCAATTTACTTTTTAGCAATTTACTTTCAGCATTTACTTTTCAGCATTTAACTTTCAGTATTTTACTTTATGTCTTTTATTTTATTTAAGTTTTTTTTACTACCAGTAAATATGTGTCGTAACTAAGCCAATTATCTGGGGTTGTGATGAAATCCAATATCACCGGTTTTATAAGGGTTAAATTATAGTTTGGGTAATTTAAAGGTTTACTTATTAAGTCTTAAGCTTAATGCTTCTTGTTGTCTGATCACCAATAAGATTGATGTGGTAAATCTAAAATGAACTAGACATAGGGATTTTAGGTTTCAGCCTCTAGACTTAATAGCCCACGATCTTCCTTGAGGATAGATAACCCTTTAATAGATTTCCTTACATGATAGACATATACCTGTCGGGCGGGGGTAGCCATAATTGGAACTTAAACTTAATGAATCCAGATAATTTGGTTGACATAGACATATGGTTCAATTGGGTTAAACTGGGTATTTGCGTCTGACCATCGACAGAGGCTTTTGCATAATTTAGTGTTCCAGGTTAGTAAACCGATTTATTACAAAACATAAAATAACCACTTCATCTTTAAAATGATATTGGAAGAAATCACAACCCTAGATAGTTTTTTAATATTGAATTTTCTTAAAACCTACTTTCGAACAATTTTATTTACTTGTTTTTAAAATTAGAATCGTCACTATTTCAAATCAATCAAACAACCTGTTAGATACTAGTAATCATTTGACTTCATAAAACTAATAGATTAGATATTAAGTCCTCGTGGGATCGATATTTTTATACTACTTGAACGATATGTGCGCTTGCGTTATACGTGTGTGTTTACGCCGGTCACATATCAACATTCCATTTGCAGAAGCCTTGGAAGAAATGCCCAGCTATGTTAAATTCATGAAAGACATTCTTTCAAAAAAAAAATGAAGATTGGGAGATTACGAGACAGTAGCATTAACAGAAGAATGCAGCGCCATCATTCAGAGGAAACTTCCCCCAAAGTTGAAATATCCTGGCAGTTTCACTGTCCCATGCACTATTGGAGAACATTACATCGGTAAGACTTTATGTGATTTAGGTGCAAGTGTTAATTTGATGCCTTTTTCTATTTACAGGAAACTGCAAATTGGAAAAGCAATGCCTACCTCAGTCTCTCTACAACTTGCTGATCGAACGCTCGTATTTCCAAGAGGAGTCGTTGAAGATGTGCTGGTCAAAGTTGACAAACTCATTCTCCCAGCAGATTTCATTATCCTTGACATGGAAGAAGACAAAGATGTACATATCATCCTTGGAAGACCATTCTTGGCTACAGGTCGAACTGTTATTGATGTACAAAAAGGAGAACTAACCATGAAAGTTCAGGACCAAGAAGTTACCTTTAATGTTTTCAAAGCCATGAAATTCCCAAGTGATGAAAAAGAGGAAGAATGTTTCAGAATTGATGTTGTTTATAGTATCATCCAAGATACTGAGCCACCTCCCACAGACAAACTTGAAGCTTGCATCACCAATATGACTGACAGTGAGCTAGATGCTGAAATCCTGGAATGTATCAACTATCTTGACAAACCATTTCGGTTCAAATCGACACCATCAGTTGAAAGTCTGGAACTCCTGAAGAAGAAGCGAATCAAGCCCTCAATTGAAGAACCACCGCAGTTGGAGCTGAAGTTACTTCTGAGCCATCTCAGGTATGCTTTCCTTGGAAACTCTTCTGAATTACCTATTATTATTTATGCTTCGCTAACATTGGAGCAAGAAGAAAAGTTGTTGAGAGTGTTACGAGAACACAAGAAAGCCATTGGCTGGACTATAGCAGACATTCGAGGCATTAGTCCATCATTTTGCATGCACAAGATTCTGATGAACGATGAGTACAAACCCACAGTGAAGCATCAACGAAGACTAAATCCAATCATGAAGGAGATCGTGAAGAAAGAAATCATTAAATGGTTGGATGTTGGCATCATTTACCCCATCTCAGACAGCACTTGGGTGAGTCCTATGCAGTGTGTACCAAAGAAAGGAGGAATAATTGTAGTCACAAATGAAAAGAACGAGCTGATTCCAACAAGAAATATGACTGGATGAAGAGTTTGTATGGACTATCGGAAGCTGAACAAAGCAACAAGGAAAGACCATTTTCCGCTGCCATTCATTGATCAGATGTTGGACAGACTGGCGGGACATGAGTTCTATTATTTTCTGGACGGATACTCGGGGTACAATCAGATTTCCATCGCCCTAGAAGATCAGGAGAAGACCACTTTTACATGTTCGTATGGTACTTTGCATTCCGCATGATGCCATTTGGACTATGTAATGCTCTTGCCATATTCCAACGTTGAATGATGGCCATTTTCTCAGATATGTTGGAACAGAGTATGGAGGTTTTCATGGATGATTTCTCTGTGTTTGGAGACTCTTTTGACCACTGCTTGCAAAATCTGGAACATGTGTTACAAAGGTGTGAAGATACGAACCTGATACTCAACTGGGAGAAATGCCACTTCGTGGTACATGAATGCATTGTTCTGGGACATCAGATCTCACAAAAGGGGATCAAGGTAGACAATGCAAAGATTGAAACAATTGAAAAATTACCTCCACCAACATCAGTCAAAGGGATTCAAAGCTTTCTCGGACATGCAGGTTTTTACAGGAGATTTATCAAAGACTTCTCAAAGATTGCTAAACCTCTGTGCAATCTTCTGGAGGAGGATGTGTCTTTAAATTTCACCAAAGAATGTCACGAAGCTTTTGAGATCCTAAAACAGAAGCTGGTTTCTGCTCCTATCATTGTAGCACCAGACTGGACCCTTCCATTTGAGGTGATGTGCGATGCTAGTGATTTTACTGTAGGTGTAGTTTTGGGACAATGCAAAGAAAAAGTTTTCCACACCATTTATTACTCCAGCAGAACTCGGAATGAAGCTCAACTCAACTACACAACCACTGAAAAGGATTTGCTCACAGTTGTGTTCGCTTTTGATAAATTTCGCTCTTATCTGTTGGGTCCCAAAGTGGTGGTCTACACAGATCATTCAGCAATCAAATACTTGATCACGAAGAAAGATACCGAACCTAGATTGATCCATTGGATACTTCTTCTACAAGAATTTGACATGGAGATTCGAGACAGGAAAGAGATAGAAAACCAGGTGGCAGATCACTTGTCGAGAGTCGAGAATGGAGAAATAGCTGGCAAAGAACTGATAATCAAAGAAACTTATCCAGATGAATCGTTTTTTGCCATGAAATAGCATGATTCTCCTTGATATGCTGACTATGTCAATTACTTAGTCTCGGGAAAATGGCCATTGGAATGGACAACTCAACAACGGAAGAATTTCTTCAAAGAGGTCAAGCACTATGTCTGGGATGAGCCGTACTTGTTCAAATATTATGCTGATCAATTATTGAGATGGTGTGTTCCACATGAGGAGGTCAACAATGTTCTGTAATATTGTCATTCAACACCATATGGCAGACACTTCAGCAGGAATAAAACTGCAGCCAAATTCCTACAATCAGGTTTATTTTGGCCCACTCTTTTTAAAGATGCTTACTTGTTTTCTCTTCAATGTGACAGGTGCCAGAGAATGGGAAATATTTCGAGGAGAAATAAAGGACCACTGCAAAACATTCTGGATGTGGAGATATTCGATGTGTGGGGTATTGATTTTATGGGACCCTTTGTTCTATTGTTCGGAAACCTGTATATACTGGTTGCTGTAGACTACGTCTCCAAATAGGTTGAAGCAATCGCACTTCCATCAAATGATTTAAAAGTGGTGATCAAATTCCTTAAAAAGAATATTTTCACTCGCTTCGAAACACCTCGGGCTATTATCAGTGATGGTGGCACACATTTCTGCAACAAATATTTTGATGCGCTCTTATCCAAATACGGAGTTACTCATAAAGTTGCCACCGCCTACCATCCTCAGTCAAATGGACATGTTGAAGTTTCAAACAGGGAGATTAAAAGAATCTTGGAAAGAACCATCAGATCAACAAGGAGGGACTGGTCTACAAAACTAGATGACGCATTATGGGCCTATCGGACAGCTTACAAGACACCCATTGGTATGTCCCCATATCGTATGGTATTTGGGAAAGCATGCCATCTGCCAGTTGAGCTTGAACACAAGGCGTACTGGGCACTGAAGAAGTTGAATCTTGATCCACAAACTGCATGAGAGAAATGACTTCACCAACTCAACGAATTGGAGGAGTTTCATCTACAAGCTTATAAGAATGCCAGATTATACAAAGAAAAGACCAAGAAATGGCATGACCGAAAAATAGTGCGCAGATAATTGGAACCAAGGCAGCAGGTGTTGTTATACAATTCAAGGTTAAAACTTTTCCCTGGAAAGTTGAAATCAAGGTGGTCAGGTCCATTTGTGATCACTCAGGTTTTACCATATGGAGCTGTTGAGTTACTTGATCCCAACACCAACGAAACATTCAAGGTTAACAGTCAGCGTGTCAAGCACTACTGAGGAGAATCATTTGAGCGACAAAAAGAAAGTGTCACACTTTCAGATCCAGCCTAACATTCGAGAAGTCACGTCTAGCTGACGACATTAAACTTAACGCTTGCAGGGAGGCAACCCATGTAATTTGTGTATATATTATGATCTGGTCTGTTTTATTTTTGTGTGTTTAATTTTTGCAGGTAAAGTCATTTCACGATGGAAGACATTCTCGTAAATATTCACAAGCAATTTCCTTCTCTCCCTCAAAACATTCTCATGAAAGTTATTGAAGCACGGGTCCGATTGGTAGGTGAGTCCTCTGACTCTTTTATTTCACATATGCCTAGTTTAGGAAGAAGCACCTATGCTAAAAAGAGAAGAGCTAAAAGAATGAGTGTATGCTATAAATGTGCTCGTATGTTTTGTGATACTTGTTGTCGTTCTTTAGGAATGGTGTCTGATAACCGTGAAGATAAGATTAATTTCATTAGGGATGGCTTGAGTAAGGAGTCTTTGGATGACATATCTATAACTGTTGACCTTTTTTTACCTTTCATGATTTACTGTTTTGCTACTAGTCATTCTTTGGAAGATACTAGTGCTATTATTACTCACCCCTTTTCAGGTTATAATTCAACTCATTTTTGCACTTTTGAAGGCATCCAGATTTAAGAAAAGAACATACAAAAATGGAAGCACTTCAAGAAGACGTTTTGTAAATATCTGTGTCTTTTGTGGTACTAGTGTTGGTACTAAGCCACAATACGTAGAAGCAGCACATGAATTGGTCGAGTCATAACTGAAAAGAATATGCACCTATTAGGCGGTGGCTCTTTAATGGATCATTTCAAAGGCCTTGCAGTGTTCTGAATGAAGAGGCAACTTAGTCAGTTCAAGCACAACAGCATACTGACATCACAACAACGAAGGCGGAGGCGGGGGATCATCCCAAAACGGGCGGAAAGAGGACCAAGGAGACAGGAACGGGCGAAAAGTCTTATGGACCATCAAACGGAGAGGACTGATCGTGCCAAGTATGTCTGAACGACTGGTAGAAATGATTAACCGTGCTGATGCTTTTATTGCTTTGCCAGGTGGCTTGGGCACAATGGAGGAAATTTTTACATTGTTATCTTGGGCGTACTTGAACATACACCAGAAACCACTTGGATTGTACAATGTTGATGGATTTTATGATTTTCTTTGTGTGTTTCTTAATGATGCCCGGAGAAATGGATTCGTGTCAAAACCTGTAAAAGAACTCCTCTTTACTGCCAGAACTGCCCCAGATTTAATTGGCCAAATATTAGCCTTCGAACCACAGATTGACCATATCCTTTCCAAAATAAACTGGTCCGAGAATGATCGTGGTAAGAGGCGTCGGATAAATCTGGATCTTAACCTGTAACTTTTCATTTAGATGTAGAATTTCAGCTAACAGATACGGTTTTCTAAACTCTTCTTCTACTGTTTAAGACATTGGGGACAATGTGTCATTTAGGTTTGGGGAGGGGAAAATTAATTTGTATCTTGTTTTTATTGTTTTATTTTTAGTTTAAAATTTTCGAAAAATTAAAAAAATTTACAAAAAATAAAAAAAATATTTTGTGTTTATGTGTTTTTAACATGACTAATCAAGTGAAATTGGTGTGAGATAGCTGTGTAAGGAATTTTCACTCCTGAGACGTATCTCAACCTATTTCGGAACAAGTTAATTTTTATTTATTTCCTTTTCAATTATTTAATTTGTGAATTCTCCATATACTGACTAAAATGGATCTTCATATGCTCAGTTGACAGGTATTATCAAATTGCATGGTAACATACGGACATGAGAAGTAATTGACGAGTTTGTAATATTCAGTGCTCTAGTTTAATTGGAGGAAGCATCTAAAAAAACGATGGGATAAAAAAAAGAAAAAAAATGTGTATAAAAAAACGTTTGAGATCCGAGTTATTAAGTCCGTAGGGGTGTCTTAACACCTAGTGCCCTAAAGCCAACTGGTTTGGGATTTACTGGCCTAAAGCTCGCTACTTGGATCGAAGATGTTACAAAAATATATATATCTGAAGTCTGAGTAATTAAGTCTGTAGGGGTGTCTTAACACCTAGTGCCCTAAAGCAAACTGGTTTGGGAGTCACTGACCCAAAGCTCGCTACATAGATGGAAGATATTGTATATAAATAAAAAAAATCAGAAAAATAAAAAAAATCAGAAAAAATATTCTATTGCTTAAAAAAGGTGTGAATTCTGATATAACTTTAGGACAAAAATATTACTCTCTTTTCAACTACGCTTGGGACTATTGTGGGCAAAATGAATTGATTAATATCTTGTTTGCTGTGTGTATGAAGAATGGTAAAAATAATTGGAGAATTTACTTATTCGGTAATTTAAAAAGAAACAAAACAACTATTACCTTGGATAAGAAGTTTCATTTGTTATCAATATTTACCGCCCTTTTAACTAATATTTTGTTTAGTTTCTCGGGTTAGATGAACGTTTTGATGTATTTTTAAGTGTTTTGTAGATAAATAAAGTATCATGACTTAATGGAATCAACTCGGGGCTAAAACGATGAAATCCAGAGCAAAAAATGGCGAAAACGGAAATTTACTATACGCCTCACGAAGTGTAGTCCTAAATTCCAATTTTGCACAAGTTTGGTATTTTCGCCATAACTATTTCATCCGATATCCGATTGAGCTGATTCAAGTTCCAGATTAAATAAGACACAAAGATCTATAACTTTTAAGTTTTAAATATATTCGAATTCTGAAGTTTTTAAGACCGAAATTGATGAATAATCCAGTGTATTTTGTGTAATTACTATAGTCATTTTCAAAATATAAAATAAAATAAATAAATAAAAATTGTCAAATGTTTGGTGGAGGATTTGGTGCCATGTTTGGTGCCATGTTTGGTGCCATGTTTTATGTCATGTTTGGTTCCATGTTTGGTGGAGCAATTGGTGGAGAAAATGGTGGAAGCCTTTAGATTTTCCTATAAATACCAAGCTAAACTTTGTAATTTTTCCATGCTTTTTTTGAAGGAATTTATCCATGAAAACCTAAAGGAAAGTGTCTGTATATTTATTTAGTTTTTTTGCATTTTCTTTTTATTTTATTAATAAATTTTGTGTGTTTTCTTTTACAGCATGAGCAGGTAATCTCATTCTGCTGGGGTGAAAATGTGAGACTTTTAATATAATGAATTAGATTAATCTCTCTTATTTTAATTAAAATTTGGATTAATTAGTTACCGCATATATGGCGGTTTAGGTGACAACCTTATTTACCGCCTATATGGTCGGTTTTTTCATTTCAGACGTAGTTTCCGCCTATATGGTCGGTTTAGGTAATAACCTTGTTACCGCCTATATGGTCGGTTGGATTTAATTGAGACAAATGAAATTACCACCTTATGGTCTGGTTAATTAATCGGTAAACAATGAGAATAAGAGAGAATTCTAATTTTGAAATATTAAAAGTGGATCCTCTAACCCCCAGCATTTTCTTTTATTGTACTTTTACATTTTTAATTTCCAGCATTTACTTTATTTAATTTCCAGCATTTACTATATGTCTTTTATTTTATTTAAGCTTTTATTAGCCTTAGATTGTCGTAACTAAGTCCGTTATCTGGGGTTGTGATGAATTCCAATATCACTGGGTTATAAGGGGTTATTTTCTAGTTTGGGTAATATAAAGGTTTACTTATTAAGTCTTAAACTTAATGCTTATTGTTAACTGGCCATTAATAAGATTGATTTGGTAAACTTAAAATAAACTTGACAAATGAATTTTAGGTTTCAGCCTTAGACTTAATAGCCCACGATCTTCCTTGAGGATATATAACCCTTTAATAGATTTCCTTACAGGATAGACATATACATGTCGGGCAGGGGTAGCCACAATTGGAACTTAATCTAAATGAATTCAGGTAACTTGGTTGACATTGACATATGATTAATTGGGTTACACTGGGTATTTACATCCGACCATCGACAGAGGCTTTTGCAGAATTTTGTGTTCCAGGTTAGTAAACCAATATATTACACAAACATAAAATAATCATTTCCTCAACCTAGTTCTGTGTCATTTTCTTTTACTTGTTTTAATTTTAAAGTCACCACCCAATCAAATAATCAATCCATTAGATACTTGTAAATATTTAACTTCATAAATTGATAACAAAAGGTTTTAAGTCCTCGTGTGATCGATACTTTTTATACTACTTGAACGATACGTGCGCTTGCGTTATACACGTGTGACAACGCCGGTCAACTCCCAAAATATTGAAGCCATCCAAAATGGGCACCGACCTACCAGTGTGATGGAAATTAATAGCTTCCTGGGTTTGGCAGGATATTATAGAATGTTCGTAGTGAATTTCTCCAAAATAGCTGCCCCGTTAACATGACTGACTCAGAAGAATGTGAAGTCTGAGTGGACAGATGCATGTGAAAAGAGTTTTCAGGTGCTCAAGCGGTGATTAATTACCGCTCCTGTTTTAGCCTTACCGACAGGATTAGGAAGGTTTATGGTGTATTGTGATGCTTTTAGAGTGGGATTGGGATGTGTACTGATACAAGGAGGGAATGTTATTGCCTATTCTTCTAGACAATTAAAGCCCTATGAGCAGAATTATCCCACTTATGATTTAGAAATGGTTTGCAATAATTTTTGCCTTGAAAATATGGAGGCATTACTTGTATGGTGAAAAGTTTGAGATTTTCATTGACCACAAGCCCTCAAGTATATCCAGAGTCAAAAGGATCTTAACTTGAGGCAGAGGCGATGGATTGAGTTACTGAAGGATTATGATTGTTCGATTCAGTATCATCCTGGGAAGGCTAATATGGTAGCAGACTCTTTAAGAAGAAAATCCATGGGAAGTTTGGCTTATTTGCCGATTGAAAAGTGGCATCTAGCTAGATAAATGCAGAAATATATTCTAAGAGGAGTGAGTTTTCAAGCAACCACCCATGGAGCATTACTGGCACAAATATAGGTTCGATCCAACCTGATAGATGAGATCAGAGTAGCCCAGTAAACAGATCCTCAACTTCAGTATATTAGGGGCTGTTTAGAGCAAGGCGTGGATGATGAGTATCATATCGATAGCGAAAATCTCCTTAGGAAGCAACAAAAAATTATTGTTCTCCCAGTTCAAGAATTGAGACGTTCATTGTTGGACAAAGCTCACACTTCATCCTATAACATGCATCCTTGAATTAATAAAATGTACCATGATCTTAAAGATCTTTACTGGTGGGAGGGTATGAAGAAAGATGTAGCGGAGTTTGTATCAAAATGCCTTACTTGCCAGCAAGTTAAAGCCGAACATTAGAGACCAGCAAGGAAGCTTCAAAGCTTAGATGTTCCTAAATGGAAATAGGAGAAAATTACTATGGATTTCGTGGTTGGGCTTCCTCGCACCTCGAAAGGGTATGATTCTATATGGGTGATTGTTGACAGATTAACCAAGTCTGCACATTTCCTACCAATAAAGACAAGTTATTCAGCAACTCAATATGCTAGACTGTATTTAGATGAGATAATGTAGTTGCAAGGTGTACCTATATCAAAAATCTCTGATCAGGGTTCCCATTTTACGTCCAAATTTTGACAGTCATTTCAAGAAGCTTTGGGTTCCCAGCTACACTTTAGCATGACCGTCCACCCTTAAAAAGATGGTCAGTCATAACGGACCATGCAGACTTTGGAGGATATGTTACGAGCCTGTGTGATTGATTTTGAGGGTAGTTGGGACCACCATTTGCCACTTATAGAGTTTGCATATAATAATAGTTATCAGGCAAGCATTCAGATGGCACCTTTCGAGGCTTTATATGGTCCAAAGTGCAGATCCCCAGTGGGATGGTTTGAAACTGGGGAACAAAAGTTGCTTGGACCTGATTTGGTAAAAAATGTAGTGGAGAAAGTGAAGTTGATTAGAGAAAGAATGAAAATGGCTCAGAGTCGCCAGAAAATTTATGAGGATCGTCGGAGAAAAGAATTGGAGTTTCATGTAGGAGATTCAGTATTCTTAAAAGTATCTCCTTTTAAAAAAGTTATGAGATTCGGCAAGAGAGGTAAGCTCGGCCCTAGGTATGTCGGGTCGTTTCAGATACTTCGTAGAGTTGGAGGGAGAGCATATGAGTTGGCACCTCCACCCAACATGGATATGATACATCATGTTTTCATGTATCTAGATAGGATACATCATATTTTCATATATCCATGTTACGTAAATACTTGCATGATGAGTCTCGTGTGTTGGAGCCCCCAAACAATTGATGTTCGCCAAGATTTATCGTATCTTGAGAAGCCAATAGCTATAGTGGATAGAGAGACGAGGAAGTTATGATATAGATGGATACCCTCAGTCAAGGTGGTTTGATAGCGCCACAAGAGACATGAGTCCACATGGGAGCCAGAAGAAACTATGAGAGAGCAATACCCCCAGAAAAGTTATGCGGATCATCGGAGGAAAGAATTGGAGTTTCATGTAGGAGATTCAGTATTCTTGAAAATATCTCCTTTTAAAAAAGTTATGAGATTCAGCAAAATGGGTAAGCTCAGCCCTAGGTATGTCGGGCCGTTTCAGATACTTCGTAGAGTTGGAGGGAGGCACATGAGTTGGCATTTCCACCCAACATGGATAGGATACATCATCTTTTCATGTATCTATGTTACGCAAATACTTGCATGATGAGTCTCATGTGTTGGAGCCCCAAACAGTTGATGTTCAACAAGATTTATCGTATCTAGAGCAGCCAATAGCTATAGTGGATAGAGAGACGAGGAAGTTATGATCTAGATGGATACCCTCAGTCAAGGTGGTTTGACAGCACCATAAGGGACATGAGTCCATATGGGAGCCAGAAGAAACTATGAGAGAGCAATACCCCCAGTTGTTCAAATAAGAAGGTACGCCTCATACTTTTAGACATTTTAATTCAATGACGACTCATTTTAAGGGGGGAGATTTGTAATGACTCGAAATTTCATTTATTCAACTAGTATTGTCACTTGGTGACTTAGAAAATTTTCTCCAAGCATTATCGGAAAATTTTTGAAGACGATTTAGAGACCAATGGACCTTACTCGATTACGGGCCTAGCAGGCATAATATTAGTTTATTGGGCCTAAATATCTTAGGGAGAAATTTGACCATTTTCTCAACTAATTCAAACTAGCCCAACAAGCCCAACAAGAATTCATAAATTTTGGCCCAAGTTCACTATTTCTCTAGAAAACTCCATAATTTTCAAGATTTTCCTCAACATTTAAAATGGATTGAAGACAAAAGGAAGGAAAGAAAAGCAAAAATCTTCATTTGCCCCCCCCCCCCGGCCGAAATACGTATGAGAAGAAAGTGAGGGATTTCATTTTTCTCTAACAAATTCCCAAGATTTCCTAGACCAAATAACCAAAAAAACAAGTTTAGGAAGGAGGAAATGAAGGCTTGGACACTTATTTGGTGAAGATTGCCATTACTTAAGGTAAGGGAAACTTGACCAAATCCTGATTTGTTGAGTTTGATGGTTTGATTATTATAGTATGTTGTTAGCTTGAGTTTGATGATGATTGGGTTAAGAAAATGGTACTTGTGAGGAATGTCCAAATTATGAAATCCCTAGGTATAAAATTAATTTGGGATCTATATAATATATGTGAAATGGTGTAAGAGGGTGATATTGATGATATTTTATATGCTTGTTGTTGTTATAGCTTAAGTGATGTTGTAAAATTGAGAGTAAAGATGAAGTTGATATTGGGTCATGTTATCGGGATAAGCGTCGGAATAAGAAGTTGCTCTCTGTTCGGCTCTGAAATGTGAGCATCGCGACGCCAAAGTTCAGCGTCGTGACGTGAAAACAGTGGAAGCTCACTACCTCGTTTCTGTTTTATGGGAGTCGCGACAATCAACCCTTAGAGTCGTGACACATGTGAAAGTCGCGACGCCCAACCCCTTGCATCGCTATGCGGAACCATCAGGTGCTTACTGCCTCAGTTATTTATATGAACATCGCGATGCCCATGGGCTAGTGTCGCGACGTGTGGCCAGATTTCCAGGATCAATTCTATCTATTTAAGTTTCATTCTAAGTAGTTAAAGGGCACCCTAAAGATCTCGTATAAGCATATATACACGTGTTACGTCATGTTACAAGCGTAAACGTCAATCATGCATTACTTTTTCCTTCTTATAAATTGCAAATGAACTAACGATTTCTTTAACCTTGGAGCGACATCAAGGCACTTTGAGATCACCTACGTCAGGAACCACACCAGAATTTCCATAGCACGATGAGTGAATCTTTCTTTTTCAAAGTTGATTTTACTTAATTATTTTTATTCAATACTCACTTTACACCACATAGGGCGTTAGCCAAATTTATTTCCAGTTGTTTTATGAATAAGAATATTTTGAGAAATGTTTTAGAAAGTTGTGATTTGGAAAGCATGGTTTTATGATTTTGGAGGCATGGGGAAAAACCCACCTCAGACGGTAACTTGGAATTGACGACATGGAATTGAAGGACACAAATAACGTGTGCACATGTAGCTCAGGATCAGGGGGACGACAATACATAACGCCCATAGATCCTAGATCTCAGGGCTAGGGGGATGGCGATATGTAACGCCCCTAGACCCTAGATTCAGGGACATGATATTGGCATGTATTACGGGACGATGATACGTAATGCCCCAATGAAATGGATTTGCACACCTGACTCTAGTTCAGTGGCTTGAGGATGGCGACACAATAACGCCCCCATGCGTCAGATTTTCTATTTTCACAGATCTTCAAAGATTTCATACAAATAAATTTGCAAATGATTTTTCATAAATGTTTTGAAAGGAAAAACTCGATTTAAGTTTATGAATTCAGAAAGTAGTTTATTATTATTAGTATTTGACAAAGTGTTACTAATATTATTTTTTTGGTTTTATAGCTCCACTCACTAAGTTCCTTATGACTCACCTCATCCCCCCTACTCTCCAGTTTTGCAGGATCTTTTAACTGGAGCCACAACCATCTTTTGGAGACATGAATCAGGGACAATAGTAACATTGTAGTCACTAATCACGGCGGTCTATCATATCAGACCTATATTCACTTTGAATTTAGATTTTGTTATGGTTTTCTTTTGATGTATGAAAGTTACATGACTTTCAGAAGAGTTTGTAAAGTATATCTAGATGATGTGTAGTTTATGTGTAGTTAATGCATCAAGTCCATTCCACGATATGTGTGTGCATGCATGTTGATGTGATTATTACATTAGAAATGAGTTCTTCTAAGTATCAGTCAGAGGCTTAGGTGACAGTGGAATCTGTTGCCTGCCGATAACCTTCCTATATTGGGGATGTTACAAACACTTTAATGTCATTATGATTATATTTAACAAAATTTATTGTTATAAAAATTAGTGGGCTAGCTGAATGTAGGTGAGGGAGATAAAGGGTTTTCACAAACAAAAACCCTAAATATAAAAAGGAAATTGGAATTTTCTTCTTACTAACTCACTTGGAAAAACCCCAACCACCTTGTTTATATTTTTCTCTCGAGTGTTGAAAGAAAAACACAAGAAGAACAAAAGAAAACTTAGTGTATGACAATACGATCTTGATCTCTAAAGTGTTTAGAGGTTGTTTATGTGAGTTAAGCCCACCAATGTTTTATTGGTTATGAGATATAGCACGGAAGGCCATTCAGAGTTAGAATAAAAATATTTATCCTCTTTCTTTTATATCCACGGCAGTGAGCAGAAAAATCTGCCCACTGCTGTATATTGTTACTTATTTTTAGGGAGTTTTTTGTGTCGTTTTGGTGCATCTCTTCCGAGAAATTAAGGGGTGATTCAATGTTGTTGTGGGACTGTTTTGGTGGAAACATTTAGACCTGTAATACTGCTCTAGTACATGCAAAACAGATACTGTTTTGGGTGAACTGTGTGCATATATTGGGTGCAAAAACTGTCCAGATCTGAGCCACTTTTTGGGGCTATTCCAGGGCTGAAAATTAAGCAAATACAGAAGCAAAAGAAGTCTCCAGGAGCTGGTAATATTCGGCTTTCATAAGGGAGAGGGCATAAAATTTTTCAAGGTCGATCCTGGTGCCTAAGTCGCTTCCGTTGCATGAGGAAAATTAGTTCCTACAATTGGCATCAAGAACGAGGTTGAAAAAAATATTTTTAACCCTTTTCTTTTTATTGAAAATTTTCTGTTTTTATTGATTTATATGAGATCTAAATTGTTTTAATGCATGTTATGATGAGTAGGCACATTATTATATTCATGTGATTATTCTTATTGACGTTGGTGTAGCATCTATTAAGAATCTTCGGTGAGTCGTTCAGTGTTTATCCGATATAAATACCTACATGTCTATACGAGTCTCCAAGACTCATGGTTCATTGAGAATCAACCATTGGTATCCAAGATTCCAATATACGACATGTACCGGTCTCAACGGGTTTACTTACTGACCAAGTAATGTAAACCTTGACCAGGAATAGTTAAAGAAATGATACTGTTATGATACAACGCAATGACATTTGCGATGCTTTTGCAACTGTATCATAACTGATCATTCTAAGGTCAATTAAGTCTTTACCATATATAAAGAGATGTTATATAATAGAAATTATTTATTTTATTCATAATAAAATATGTACATAAGTATTTACAGGGAAATACATAAGAAAATTGGCGTTCTGAGTACCAACCCTAACAAATTCTCCCATTTGCTCTAGTGCCAATATCAATTGTATCTCATACATATCGACTCCAAATGTTTATTAAATATCTTCAGAGGAATGGCCTTGGTAAGCAGGTCTGCTGCATTATCTTCACTCGGGGACCTTGCGCACGATAATGTCCCCTCGCGACACAATCTCTCGAATGATGTGGTACTTGCGTTCCACATGCTTTGACTTCTAATTCGCCATCAGTTCCTTTGCTAACGCAATGACTCCATTATTATCATAGTATAACTGAATCAGATTCTCTATACTTGGGACAACTCCCAACTCTGTGATAAAGTTCTTAACCCAAACAGCTTCTTTTGCAGCTTCAGAAGCTGCTATATATTCTACCTCTGTGGTGGAATCAGTTGTGGACCCCTGTTTGGAACTTTTCCAACAAATTACACCTCCGTTAAGGGTAAACATGAATCCTAATTTAGACTTTCTATCATCAGGATCTGATTGGAAATCTGAATCCGTGTACCCATTAACCTGCAGTTCATTTCCTCCATAAATCAGAAACATGTCCTTAGTACCTTTAAGATACTTGAGGATATGTTTGATGGCCATCCAATGGTCATTACCTGGATTGGACTGATATGTTTGTCACACTAACTGCAAAGCTGATATCAGGTCTAGTACAAAACATGGCATACATGATGCTGCCCAAAAATGAAGCATAAACTTATTAGACATTCTAATCTTCTCATCTTCTATTTGTGGATACATATTCTTTGAAAGATGTAAGCCATGTCTGAACAGTATGTTTGTTATCTTATAGTTACCAAAATTATGTCGTTCTAAGATCTTATCTATGTACATTGATTGGGATAACACAATAAGCTTCATTTCTTTATCTCCATAGAGTTTTATGCCTAAGACATAAGAAGCTTCACCAAGGTCCTTCATGGAGAAATTCATACAGAGGTAAGCTTTGACGCCCTATATCATCCCGATATCATTCCTAATGATCAGGATGTCATCAACATAAACTAAAAATACCATCATACTCCCACTGGCCTTCTTATAGACATAAGATTCTTCCGAATTTTTGAGAAAACAAAACAATTTGATTATCTCATCGAATCAAAGATTCCAACTTCGTGAAGCTTGTTTAAGTCCATAAATGGAATTCTTAAGCTTACATATCATACCCGAGTTTTCACTGGATATAAAACCCTCTGGTTGTTCCATATAGATTTCTTCATCAATAAATCCATTTAGAAAAGTTGTTTTGACATCCATCTGCCAAATATCGTAATCATTGTAAGCAGCAATAGATAATAAAATTCGGATAGACTTTAGCATCGTTACTTGCGAAAAAGTTTCATCGTAGTCGACACCAGATCGCTGCGTGTAACCTTTAGCTACCAGTCGTGCATTAAAGGTTTCAACCTTTCCGTCAGGCCCGCACTTCCTTTTATAAACCCATTTACAATTGATAGGAACAATTCCTTCAAGAAGCAGAACCAAGTCCTAAAAATGATTTAGATGCATAGAGTCTAACTCTGATTTCATGGCCTCATGCCACTTCACGGAATCGATGTCCAACATTGTTTCTCTATAGGTAAAAGGGTCAGTCTCTTCTACTAAGAGAACATCAAGACTCGTTTCTTTTATCAAATACAAGCGTTCAGGAGGTCTAGATATCCTTTTGGACCTACGGAGTGTGGGTAATGAAGGTTCTTCATCTTCTTGAACTTCAGGCTCCTCCGTTGGTTCGTTGGTCTCGGGTTGTATGATGAGCGGAAAATATATCACTATTTACCGCCCATTTGACCTAATATTTTGTATGTGTCATCGCCACATCATCATGACGTCAGCGTCGTGATGCCAAGCCTTCACGTGTCGCAGCACCGAGCCAATAATTCAGCTGCCGACAGCCGCGTGCCACTTGTCAATATCTCGATAAAGCCGCGTACACGTGTCAAGCATTGATACGCATCGCGACGCGCAAGCCTTTTGCGTCACGACGAGCAAAGCCAAATTTTTCCTATAAATTGAAGCTGATTTCATTTTCCAAATTCATACTTTCCTTAAGGCTCTTAATAAGGATCTAAGGACTGTATCTTGTATGTTTAATTTTTGTATTTTTAATTATGTATTTTTATTTCTAGTAGTAATAATAGTTTTTTTATTTTATCTTTCTTTTATG
This sequence comes from Zanthoxylum bungeanum, assembly GCA_019454045.1. Classification (NCBI taxonomy): domain Eukaryota; kingdom Viridiplantae; phylum Streptophyta; class Magnoliopsida; order Sapindales; family Rutaceae; genus Zanthoxylum; species Zanthoxylum bungeanum. The sequence continues at coordinate 83,352 of SKCR01010895.1, read as the reverse complement.
TTTTGTAGTTAATTTCCGTTGGGGGTGAAACTTTTATTATGATAATTTAGATTAATCTCCCTTAAATTATAATATATAAATTATCTTAAAATCTGACTTAATTGGATACCGCCTTTATGGTCAGTTGGACTTAATTAAATTAATTTTAATCTGACTTAATTGGATATCGCCTTTATGGTCGGTTGGAATTAATTATAACATGACTAAATCATGATACCGCCTATATGATCGATTGGTAATATAATGCAAATTTATATATTATAATAAGAGAGGCTTCTAGATTTTGAAATAGTAAAGGTGGATCCTCTAACCCCCAGTATTTTATTTTTAATCTAGGGAAGTGATGAAGCACAATATTCTTGAGTTTAATAATTGATTTTCTTTATATAATGGGTAATACTTTAGGCTTGTTTATTGAATCTTAAGCTTAATGCTTCTTGTTGCCTGATCACCAATAAGATTGATGTGGTAAACTTAAAATGAACTTGACGAATGGATTATAGGTTTCAGCCTTAGATTCAATAGCTCACAATCTCACCTTAGGGTAGATTTCCCTTAGAGTAGATTTCCTTCCAGGATAGACATATACATGTCGGGCATGGGTAGCCACAATTGGAACTTGATCTTATGAATTCGGAGTTTCTTGGTTAACATAGAGATATAGTTAATTGGGTTACTTTGGGTGTTTGCATCTAACCATCAACAGAGGCTTTTGCATATCTTAGTGTTCCGGGTTAACAAACTAATTTATTACATATATAAGAGAATCAATTCATCATTAGAATAATATTGTGTGGAATCACAACCCTAGATGTTTGTTTTCTTTATATTAATTTCCTTTGTTTTATTTTAAATTTTTAGTTATTTATTTATTTAGCAAATCCACATTCAACCAACCAATCAAGAAATCATTCCTTTCTCACCTCAATTATATACTTGTAAACATTTAGCATCAATAATTAATAACAACAGTAGAAATTAAGTCATCGTGGGATAGATATTATTATACTACTTGAGCGATACGTGCGCTTGCATTACGTGTGTGTTTACCACCGATCATTGTACTTCCTCAAGTTCAACCTCTCTATAATTACCTCATTCAGTCAAAAATTCTACCTCTAGAAAATTTCCGAAGCGATCTACGAACACATTTCGACGCTCGGTATCATAGAACAAATATGATTTCGTATGTGAAAGATATCCAACAAACCTAAAATTTTGCCCTCGAGACAAAAGCTTATTCAACTGAGCTACCATGACGTATGTATGACAGCCTCAAAACTTAATATAATTAAGATTTTGTTTCCTACCGGTCCATATCTCATATGGAGTAGTAGAAACAACTTTAGAAGGAATCTTATTCAAAAGATGTTTGGCAGTTAAAAGAGCATAACCCTATAAGAAATAAGACAATTGTAAAACGCAACATAGATCGGACCGTATCCAATAATGTCTGATTTCTCCTCTCTGACACTCCATTATGTTGTAGAGTACCAGGAGGAGTATATTGAGCGAGAATCTCATTCTCCTTTAAATAATCAGTGAACTCTCCACTCATATATTCAGCGCCTCGATCCGATCGAAGGCATTTAATATATTGACCAGTTTATTTTTCTAATTCGTTTCGGAACTCTTTGAACTTTTCAAAGGTTTCCGATTATGTTTCATCGGATAAACATAATCATACCGTGACACATCATCGAAAAAGGTAATGAAGTATGAAAAACCACTGTGTGCAGTCTGACTCATATGACCATTAAAAAAATCAAAATAATAATTATTTTTGGATAAGATCAAATAGTGTCAAAATTTTGGCCACAAAAATTATTATTTTTGGCTAATATTTTCCCCAATTTTCAAAAATAAAGAGGAAAATATATAAATGAAATTGTTTTTCATTTTGTAAGCTTTAAGCTATTCTCATGTGTTGAGAAAATAAAGAAAAAGAGGGATTAGGGTTTATTGAAATTGATCAACATCAAGGAGAAGAAAATCAAAGAAATTGGAACTTGAATTAAAGTAATCAAGAGTTACTAATTTCTATTTTCTTAAAATTTTGTTTCTCAAGCATGTAAATATGTATAGGATATATATTGCATGTTTAAAATACATATGAATCTTGGATATATATGTTTGAAACAAACTTGGTGTTGATAGTTTTATAAACCTTAATAATTCTTTATTTAGCATGTGTAATATGATTAATTAGGGAATTAATCTAAAAATTAAAAATTGTCATTCTAGAGTGATATTACCACCCTAATATTTCCTAGAATTGTTCTTGAGGCTTTATGTTGTGGTGATAAAATTTGTGTAAATTAATTGGATTAATTTTGTGAATAAATTGAATTTTGGCATGAAAATTGAACAAAAATTAAAACTGGATCAGATCTGGTTTTGGACCTTAAAACATATTATTTTTCATGTAAAAATATGTTATTTGGATGTTTATTGGGTGGTGGATAAATTAAGGAAATTGTTCTGGGGCGAAAACGCGAGAAAACTGCGAAATTCTCGTCGAAACTAGCTCGTCGCATCACGACTGTGAACCCAGTGAACTAGGCACAGTTCGGGCAGCCCAAGGGCTGACCGAACACTGCTCGAGTGACAGGGTTGCCCTGACTCAGCTGATGGTCAACTGGTTTGACCGTTTGCTCGTTACCTATAAATAACGAAATGTATTATGTTATTAAATGTTAATAAATAATATATTTAAACTTATTTGAGTGCATTTAAAATATTTGATATTTATTAACTCGCTCGGAAAATTTTTAAAATGTTTAAAAACCATTTTCGCCTTCCACCTCGCCTTTCCACTGCGCATATCCCAACACAGTAATATGAATAGTGATTTTTTTTTTTTTACTTTTTTTAATTTTTAGGATTAAACATATTCAAATTTATATTTAGGTCAATAAAATGGCATTGTAACTATGACTGCCATTGAGGCTGTGATTGAGTATTTCTAACGTTATTATAACTGTGATTGTAACTGTGACTATGATTATGACTACGTGAATGCATACTATGACTGTGTGATTGTAGGTCATAGCAGCTTTGAGGTTGATTTTGAATTTATATAATTCCTATTTGAGAGAGGTCATTTAATTAAAGTGATAGGCATGAATGTTAACTATATATAATGAAAATCGATAAGGTTCTAACTCTTATACACCTACGGAGGAAATAGGTGTAAAACTGCGGAAATCAAGACTAACTACAATAATTTAAGACAAGTCATAATTATTATTTCTATGGCTAAAATCATATACCTTTAAGTCTAATCAATGACCACACTCTTAATCAAATGCAATAATTAAAGAGCCGAAAAATAAACAAATCAATAAGTGAAATCAACATAATGATTTGTTAACTGAATGGAAAACTATAGACAGAGAAAAATCACTCATGGTATAGGTTATCACCTGAATTCACTATGTAGAGAAAACTTACAGTGATAGTTATAAGATCTATGCTAACAACTTTATCGACTCAAATACCTCAATTGTAATAAACTAAAGAAACTCTCCAAGTCCGCACCAAGAAACATCCTTCAAAACCTCTAAAGTCTCTAAGTAAATCAAATCCGCGAACTCATGATGTCGGAACTCTGACGTCTAATCTTGACCTTAGAAGGTTATGGTTTGGTTATGTTGATGGTTATCAATGAAGAAACTCACCAAAAAAAAAAGACATGAGAGTAATAAAAGTGAACTCAAGAAGGAGAAAACAAAGGATATAAAAACTATGTGGTGGATGCGTCCAAATGTGTAAAGACTAAATTTGATATGTGGAGGAAAACCTTAGAATCTAAAGGCTTTCGACTAAGTAGGTTAGGAACTGAACACATGTGTGAGTTTAATTATTATTGTAGAGGTAGTGTGATGGAAATAAGAATTTGTGACCAATCAATCTCAAGAAGTGAGTGTTTTAAGTACTTAGGGTTTATCCTTCTAAAATATGGAAAAATAGATTGAGATATAACTCATAGAATTCATTCGGGTTAGAGGAATGAATATGCATATATAGTTTTAATCACATTGTTCCTTTAAAATTTTAAAGAGAATTTTATGGGAAGGTTGTGACAATGCTTAATGGGACAATGCTGAGGATAACTTGGGATAAGTGATACACCAAGGATCACTCAAGTTTATCAGACGAATAATAAGCACCAGCGGAAAGTCCAGCAATAGTAAGAAGCCCAGCCCATTCGTCCATAACATATGGCTGATCAGAGTTGTGACACATATTTTAGACTCTGTATTTTATTATTTCGCCACTTGTCTTCTTGTTATTAGTTAATATTTTGTGGGAAAAATTATATTGAGGAGCTCCTAATGTAACATCCCTGATTTGGAGATGCTACTGGCAGGGAATAGGTCGTCATATCCCCCTTAAGCCTCTGACTTCTGACTGTAAACGACTCTGATACTCTTTTCAACTGCAATAACTCATATGGGACCAATGCCATAAACCATGACATAGAACAAAAATAGTTCTCATATGACTAGACGTACAAATATCAACTAATCAAAACTTTATACACATCTTTAGTATTCAACTGTCTGGATTGAACTTTACTTAACTCGACTGACTAGGTCTCTGACTGGTGGACTCAGACCTTCTAGTGACTGCAACAGTATCTGTCCTCCCGAGCTCATCCTCTGAGAATACCTGCAAAATAAGGAAACTGGGAATGGGGGTTAGATCGTTGCACGATCTAAGTGAGTGGACGAAAAACTAAAATACAGTCTTAAGACATTTGGTTCTAAAACCGAAAATTCACGAAATAGCTTTATAAGAAAACTATTTTTCTGTCTGAAAACTCTGAGCTTCTTTCTGAAAAATCTCGTTGTCTGAACTTTTTATGCAAAGATTAACTCAAATTCACTTTGAAAACCCACTTCTGAAAACTTGTATCTGAAAAACTATTTTCTGAAAATCGGATCTCTGAAAACTGATATGTCTCTGAAAAACTTGACGTATGGGGGCGTTACGTATCGTCATCCCCCCATACACCTAATTAAAGCCAGGAGTGCAAATCCATGTCTTTGGGGCATTACGTATCGACGTCCCCCAAAGTATGTCACTATTGTCCCTGAAACTAGTGGTCTTCGGGCGTTACGTATCGTCATCCCCCAAGCCAAGGAACTAGAACTGGGGATGCGAATCTATGCTACCCTCCAAGCTCTGAACTAGGATCTAGGGGCATCTGTCATCTCTAGTCCTGAACTAGGATCTGGGGGCGTTACGTATCGATGTCCCCCCAGTCCTCTACATGTGCACATGTGATGTCCGTCAATTCCACGTCTATATCAAGTTGCATATTGAGGTGGGTTTATCTCTCATGCCTGGAAAAATATAAAATCATGCTTTAAAATTATCTTTCTTCTAAATCATTTTCTCAGAATATGAAAAATCAAAGTATAACTGAAAAAGAACTTGGCTAATGCCCTAAATGCGAGAAAATAAGTCTGTTACTAGAAAACAACAAAATAAAAATCATCTTAAAGGAAAAAGTGTCCACTCACAGGTTTTTGGAATTTCACTGGCACGGAAATCCTCTAATCGATGAAGATTATGGTTCCTGCGAATAATCTATGATCGGAAACTTGATTAGCATATACGTTTTGAAAAGAGCTTCGGAACTTGTTAAGCTTATTAATACATCAATGTGTTTTATCTATAAGGCTTAACATGTTTGTGTCCTGATGTAAGACATGTGTACAAACTCATACGAGACCTATATGGCGGCCTCTAACATGATATGGTGGAACTGAGATGGTTTGAAACTGATTTGTGAAATTTTTTTGACCATGCGTCGCGATGCAAGGCAGTGCGCATCGCGACACGAATCGTCCAGAGACGTATCCAAACTTTTGCCGTGCGCATCGCGACATGAAACACACCAAAAATGTATCTGGGAAAATTCTCAGATTGCGTTGAGATGTGAGGCTCTCTGCGTCGCGACGCAAGAACAAATTATGGTCTTAATCTCATTCTTTCATACTTAATTTGCTCAATACTTTTTCCCCATACAATCCACACAAGCAAATAGCCTCAAAACCATTCAAAACACCACCAATATCATCCTCAATATTTACTCACACTCATTCTATATACCCTATTAGTTTATAACCAACATTTAACAATTTGGGAGTTTTTCCCACAATCACCATTTCTTAGCTCAACAATCATTCATTCATCATCACTTTCAAGTCAATCAACTCATTAAAACTTAAAAACTCAAAAGATAACAATTTGGGTCAAGTCTCCTTACCTTACTTTGCTTGATTTCTTTTTGTCCATCTTCCAAGTCCTCCATGGTTGACAATGCTCTTTCTTGTTTTATCATCTCTCTCATTTCTCTCTTTTCTCTATATTCTTGTCTTCTTCTTCTCTTTTCTTCCCTTCTTCTTCCTCTCTTCTTCTTTCTCACATTTTTCCTTCATTCTTTTTGTTCTCTCCTTTTCCAAATTTTGTGAAATGGTAATAGTGTTTTCTTTATATAGTATGGGTTACTTGATATTTGGAAAAATGGGGAAAATATGGAAATATAGAGAAGTTTTGAGATTATTCTAGATAGGTCCGCGGTATTATTCATCTGAATCTTTTATCTGTATTTTCAGCCAATTTGGGTTCAAATTTGCAAAAACGTTCAAGCGAAAACTGTAGATCTCGATCTCAGATTTCCGACAATATAAAATTCATAACAATCGGAGTCCGTATGAGAAAGTTATACCCTAAATACCACGGGTTGTCCGAAGTGGAACATCATGACATCTAATATCGGAATCCCAAAGAATTTATCGATTGATCCCAGAATCATCTCTCGAGGGTATATGTTTCCAAACATGGTTTACATTTGTGACACTCATCTCACAGTGTAACAGAAGTTGAAATCCCCGATCGTTACACCTAACCTGCTAGATATGTTTAGATCATGCTATTTTTGCTTGATTATCTAAAACAATATCCATTTTCTAGTATTTCTTTTGTATTACTGGATTTGTGTTTATCAATTGGTATCAGAGCGGATCTTTCCTGGTATGGTACGTATAAAGATGGACACAAGGACTCAGAGCATGAAGAAGGAGGTAACATGTTTGAAAGAAGAAATAGGGAATGTAAAAATGGAAATAGGCGAAATGAGGGCAAGTTTGGACAAGGTGCTAGAGTTGTTGCTAGCCAAAGAAAAGGGGAAAGAAAAAGCCACTGGAGAGAATTCAGGGGAAAGGATGGGTGAAGACCCTGGAAACAATGGACATAGTCGAACCAGTGAAGGTACTTATGAGCGTTATGAATATAAATGGCAAAAATTAAAGTTACCATTTTTTTAGGGGAAGATCCATACAACCGGTTATTGAGGGTGGAACGATACTTTGTCCTGAATCATGTTGCTGATGAAGAAAAAATTGAAGCATCCATCATTGGGTTGAATCAAGAAATCCAATCTTGTCTTGGCTTGACTTTAAAAACCATATACTAAAAAGGTTTAAGGATTCTCAAGAAGGGGGTGAGGTACGAAAGCCTGGTAGCTTTGAGACAAACTGGGAACATGGCAGAGTATCATGAGAAATCTGAGTTGATTGCAGCACCACTCGTTGATGTTGGGGAAGACATGTTAGCTGGAGCATTCATTAATAGCCTAATAGAAGAACTAAAGGCTGAAGTGAGGGTAAAGCAGCCCACCAACGTGCTAGATCTTATGGAGTTGGCCCATAAATTAGAAGATAAAAACAAGGCTATTGAAAGGGCCTAAGAACTTAAGTCTAATACCAAGGCCTTAGTGGGTCTAACTCATGGCTTAATGGCCCAAATATGGGCAACCCCTATAAACAAGAAACCATGGGCAGCTCCTTCAAACATGAAGCCATCGAGACAGTGATGGTGCGCAATGATCACAACTCTCAGCAAGCTCCTAGAAGAGATTATGTCATATGCATGTCAGAGCGTGAGATTCAGAGGCATCGTGAACATGGTCTTTGTTTTTATTGTGATTAGAAATTCCATTTTGGGCATAAATGTAACAACCGACAGTTCCATGTGTTAATCCTCACCGACGTGATGATGAGTCTGGGGATGTTGTAGACATATCAGATTCAACTTCCCTACCAGCTGACACCACTGTGATTGAATCGGGTAATAACCAGATTCTGGCCATAAGCTTTTGAAAGTCCGGGGGTTGATTAAAGAGGTAGAGGTGATTGTATTGATTGACATCGGAGCATCTGATAATTTCATTGCTCCTGCTCTGGTTGAAAAATTAAATTTGCTTATAGATAGTTCACAAGGCTTTGGAGTTCAATTAGGCAATGGGGTGTGCTTAAAAAGGCAGAGGGTTATGTCAGAATGTACCTCTGAAGCTGCTGTAAATTCCACCTTAGTGGTGGAATCAACTGTTGAGCCTTGCTTTGAACATCACCGACTAACCGCACCACCATTAAGGTTAAATACGTAACCCGGTGTAGATTTTCTATCATTTGGATCTCCCTGGAAGTCGGAATCTGTATAACTCTTAACTTGTAGCTCATTTTCTCTATATATCAGAAACTTATCCCTAGTAAACTTAAGATATTTCAGGATATGTTTCACGGCTGTCCAATTATCATTACTTGGATCAGATTGATATCGGTTGGTCACACTGACGCCAAAATTGATGTCAGGTCTAATACATAACATAGCATACATTATGCTTCCAATACAAGAAGCATATGGCAAGTTAGAAATTATAACTCTCTCTTCCTCAGTTTGAGGTGTCATTTTCTTCGAAAGATATATACCGTATCAAAAAAAGTACATTTGCTGCCTTGTAGTTGGTAAAATCATAACTTTCTAACATCTTATCTATGTACGTCGATTGCGAAAACCCTATAAGCTTCCTAACTCTATCCCGGCAGAGCTTTATACATAGTATATAAGAAGCTTTACCCATATCTTTCATGGAGAAGTTCTTGCAAAGGTAGGCTTTCACAGTTTGCATCATACATTTATCATTCCCAATGATAAGGATGTCATTTACATACAAGACTAGGGAAACTATCATGCTCCCACTCACTTTCTTATAAACATATGGTTCTTCCTAGTTCTTGATGAATCCAGATAATCTAATTATCTCATCAAAATGATGATTCCAGCTTCGGGATGCCTGTTTAACTCCATAAATAGAGTTTTGGAGCTTACAGACCAAGTTTGAAGTCTCACTGGACACGAAACCCTCTGGTTGTTCCATATAGATATCCTCCTCAATGAATCCATTTAGGAAAACGGTTTTTACATCCATCTGCCATATCTCATAGTTGTGATATGCATCAATGGCTAAAAGAATCCTAATGGATTTTAGCATGGCTACAGGTGAAAAAGTTTCCTCATAGTCAATTTCAAGACATTAAGTGTAACCTTTCACTACTAGTCGGGCCTTAAAGGTTTCCACATTTCCATCGGGCCCTCACTTCCTTTTGTAAACCCATTTACATCCTATAGGTTTAACTCATTCAGGAAGTTCAACTAAGTCCCAGACTTGATTGTCATGCATAGAATCCATCTCGGATTTCATGGATTTCTGTCATTTTCCCGAATCGATATCCAATATTCCTTCCTTATACGTAGTCAGATCTATTTCCTCCAAGATAAAAACATCAAGGCTCGCATAAGATGTTAAAAATAATCTCTCAGGAGGCTGTGATATTCTATTCGACTTACGTAGAACTTGTGTTGTAGATCCTTCTGCTAATTGGATCTCCGGTTCCTTAATATTGGGATCAATCTCATCAAGTTCAATCTCTCTACAATTCTCACGTTCTCTCAAAAATTGCTTTTCAAGAAAAGTATCAAAACAAACAATAAATACATTTCGTTGTTCGGAATCATAGAATTGATATCCCATGGAATTATTAGGATATCCAACGAACCTACATTTATACCTCATTGGTGCTAGTTTATCATGTTGCGTAACTCTAATGTATGCAGGACAATCCCAAATCTTTAAATGCCTAAGACTTGGATTTATACTGAACTATATCTGATAGGGGTTGTAGAAATAGCTTTCGATGGAACTCTATTAAGTATGTGTGTAGCAGTAAATAAAGCGTAACCCCAAAGGTAATAAGGATGATCTGTATAGCTCATCATTGTTTGCACCATATCCAATAAAGAACGATTTCTACTCTCAAATATACCATTGTGTTGAGGTGGTTCCATATGGGCTATATTGGGCAAGAATTCCATTATCCCTTAAATAATTTCTGAATTCTTCACGCATATATTAACTGCCTCTATCTGATCTAAGGCACTTGATGAATTTACTGGTTTATTTTTCTACTTCGTTTCGGAATATTTTGAACTTGTCAAATGTTTCTGATTTATGTCTCATCAAATAGACATATCTATATCTAGATTTATCATATGTGAAAGTCACAAAGTATGTTGAACCATCAAGAGCGGCATGATTTAATGGACCACACATATCGTTGTGTATTAGCTCCAATAAATCTCTAGTAAGGTGTCCACACCAAGAAATATGGCATTTGTCATTTTCCCTTGGATTCATGACTCATAAATCGGATAAAGATCTAAGCTGAGATTTTCAATCAAACCATCATTTACCAATTTGGATAGACGTCTAACACTTATATGGCCCAATCTCAAATGCCATAATTCAGTATTATTTAATTCAGATTTCCTACTTGTATTTTCTTAATTTTCAAGGAAAATAACAAACTTTGGCAACCAATCTTATCTTATCCTACCAATTCACACGCCAATCAGCCCTTAGTCAACCAGAAATTGTTTTCCTTGTGTCACAAGGTTACTTGCACAATAAGGTTCCCCTAAACACTTAAGGAAAACTAATTTCACAAGGAAATAACTTCTTTAAATTCACTCACGAGGCTTGGATCCTAGGTTTATCTTACGCAAACTTCAAGTATCTGGCAAGAACAATATTTTTTTCATGATTTGATAAAATTTATGCAAGATTAGATGTATGTTTTCAAGAATCAACAAAAATTACACAAGAATTGTAGGAAAACCGAAACTGCCCAGGCAATTCTTTTTTGATGTTTATGACCAAAATTAAAAGACTTCAAAGAAGATGCAAGAAATCAAAATTAAAACACAAGAACAACAATAGACTCTAAGGAACTGAAATTAAACACCAAGAAACTGAATATTTGAACCAAGAAACCGAATCTTGAATTAAAGAATTTGAATCTTGAAACAAAAATTTATGCAAGACACAACAAGAAATAAAAACTAAGAGATTGAAACCAACAATACCCAAAAACTGAAAATAAGACTCTAGAAAGAAAAAATCGAGACACACAAGCAAAAATAACAAATACCCAAACCAACAAGACTCACAAGAAAACCGAAACAAAACACAAGAATAGAAAAATCTGACCTTGGAACCTTGAGCTATCGATAACAACTGACGGAAACCACCGTAGGATTGATTCATAGGCAACCCCACGTAATTGAGCGAATCCCAAGATTCGTGAATCATGATTTTGTAAGAACAAAACCCCTTCCCATATCAAATTGAACCCTCAAGGAACATGCCCTTGAAAACCCTTTTTGAATCGTTGAAATAAACCTTGTTTGTAGGAAGACGCCCCAAAGGATGCAACCCCTTTGATAAGTCGAAAAAGAAAAATTATTTTACACACAGTGTTTCACATAAGTTTGCTTGTTTAAAGTCTGAAATCTGAATTTTAAGAGGGATAGTAATGGTGTGGATGATAAGCGGAAAATATATCAATATTTACCACCCATTTTACTTAATATTTTGTATAGTTTCTCGATTTTTATGAAAATTTTGATGTGTTTTGTGTTATTTTATAGACAAATAAGATTTTAGGACTCAATAGAATCAAATAGGGGCCAAAACGGCAAAAAAACGGATGAAAAATGGAAAAATAGGAAATTCATTATTCATGCGTCGTGATGCGCAATCCCTTTGCGTCGCGACGCACCATAATTATTGAGCTGCCGACACACTTCATCACCATGTCATCATGTGCGTCATCATTTGTGTCATCATGACGTCAGCATAATAATTCAGTTTGCCGACACGCGTCATCATGACGTCAGTGTCGCGATGCCAAGCCTTCACGCGTCGCGACACCTAGCCCATAAATTAGTCTGCCGACAGCCGCCAGTTACTAACGAGCGCGTCATAAAGCCAAGCCTTCACGTGTCGCGACGCGGCCCTATTTTGGATCTTATAAATAGAGGCTGATTTCATTTGAATTCTTCATACTTTCTTCTGAGGAATTTCCTTAGAATACTAAGAAGTGAGTATCTTGTTTGTTTAATTTCTGTTTTCTTGTATTTAATTTTTATTTTAAGCAATAAATATTTCTTTGTTTTATTTAAAAACATTAGTATAACTTCTTTCTGATGGAGTGAAAGGTAAAGCTTTTATTATAATAATTTAGATTAATCTCCCTTATTATATAATATATATATAAACTATCTTAAAACCTGACTTAATTGGATACAGCCTTATTGGTCGGTTGGACTTAATTAAATTAATTTTAACCGGACTTAATTGGATACCGCCTTTATGGTCGGTTGGAATTAATTAAAAATCTGACTTAATCACGATACCGCCTATATGGTCGGTTGGTAATATCACGCAAATTTATATATTATAATAAGGGAGATTTCTAGATTTGAAATAATAAAAGTGGATCCCTAAACCCCAGCATTTTATTTCATTGTTGTAAATTTTTACCTTTTGAATTTTCAATTAATTGCATGATGTTTTATTTATTTATGTCTTTAGTAGTCCTAGGTATGTGTTATAACTAAATACATTCATGAAAGATATTATGTCAAGAAAGCGAAGATTAAGAGATTATGAAACAGTAGCATTAACAGAAGAATGCAACGCCATCATTCAGAGGAAGTTTCCCCCAAAGTTAAAAGATCCTGGCAGTTTCACCATCCCTTGCACCATAGGAGAACATTACTTCGGTAAGGCTTTGTGTGACTTGGGTGCTAGTATTAACTTGATGCCTTTGTCTATTTACAAGAAACTGTAAATTGGAGAAGCAAATCTCACCTCGGTCACTCTGTAACTTGCTGATAGAACGCTCATATTTTTTAGAGGTATAGTGGAAGATGTATTGGTCAAAGTCGACAAATTCATTTTCCCAGCAGATTTTATTGTCCTTGGCATGGAGGAAGACAAAGACGTACCCATCATCCTTGGGAGACCATTCTTGGCTACAGGTCGAACCATAATTGATGTACAAAAAGGTGAACTAACCATAAGAGTGTAGGACCAAGAAGTAACATTCAATGTTTTCAAAGCCATGAAATTCTCAAATGACGAAAAGGACGAGGAATGTTTCAGAATTGATGTAATAGATAGTATCATCCAGATTACTGATGCAATGCAACTTTTCACTGACAAACTTGAAGCTTGCATCACCAACATAACTGACAGGAATTAGATGATGAGATTATGGAATGTATCAACTATCTTGATGGAGTCTCTCGCTTCAGATCAACACCACATGTGGAAAGTTTGGAACTACCGAAAAAGGAGCAAATCAAGCCCTTGATTGAAGAACCAACGCAGCTGGAACTAAAGCCACTTTCGAGCCATCTTAGGTATGCATACTTGGAAAACCCTTCTGATTTACCTGTGATTATTTCTTTGTCGCTAACATGGGTGTAGAAAGATAAGTTACTGAGAGTGTTACGTGAGCACAAAAGAGCTATGGCTAGACTATAGCAGACATTCGAGGCATTATTCCATCATTTTGCATGCACAAAATTCTGATGAACGACAAGTACAAAGTCACAGTGAAGCATCAATTGAGAATAAATCCAATCATGAAGGAAGTAGTAAAGAAAGAAATCATCAAATGGTTGGATGCAGGCATCATCTACCCCATCTCTGACAGCTCTTGGGTGAGTCATATGCAATGTGTACCCAAAAAAATAGGAATGATTGTAGTTACAAATGAAAAGAACAAGTTGATTCCAACAAGGATAGTGACTGGATGGAGAGTGTACATGGACTACAGGAAGCTGAACAAAGCCACACGGAAGGATCATTTCCTGATACCATTCATTGACCAGATGCTAGACATACTGACGGGGCATGATTTATATTACTTTCTAGATGGATATTCGGGGTAAAATCAGATTGCCATCGCCCTAAAAGATCGGGAGAAAACCATTTTCACATGTCTGTATGGTACTTTTGCATTCCGTAGGATGCCATTTGGACTCTGTAATGCTCCTGCCACATTTCAACGTTGCATGATGGACATCTTTCCAGACATGATAGAACAAAGTATGGAAGTCTTCATGGATGAATTCTCAGTATTTGGAGACTCATTCTACCACTGCTTGTAAAATTTGGAACAAGTGTTACAAAGATGTGAAGATACTAATCTGGTACTAAACTGTGAGAAATACCACTTCACGGTGCAGGAAAGCATTGTTCTGGGACATCGGATCTCACAGAAGGGAATTGAGGTAGACGAAGAAAAGATCAAGACGATATAGAAATTACCTCCACCATCATCCGTCAAAGGGATTCAAAGTTTTCTCAGGCATGCAGGATTTTACCGGAGATTCATCAAAGACTTCTCCAAGATTACTAAGCCTCTATGCAATCTGCTAGAGAAAGATGTGTCGTTCTAGTTCACCAAAGAATGCCACTATGCTTTCGAGATCTTGAAACAGAAGCTGGTCTCTGCCCCCATCATAGTAGCACCAGATTGGACATCTCATTTGAAGTGATGTGCGATGCTACTGATTTTATTGTAGGTGCAGTCTTGGGACAACGTAAGGCGAAATTTTTTCATACCATTTACTAAGCCAGCAAAACTTTGAATGAAACACAACTCAACTACACAACATCTGAAAAGGAGTTGCTCGCAGTTGTGTTTGCTTTTGATAAATTATGCTCCTATTTGATGGGTCCCAAAGTGATCTAAAAAAATAATTCATCAATCAAATACCCGATCGTGAAGAAAGATGTCAAGCCCAGATTGATCCGTTGGGTGCTTCTACTGCAATAATTTGACGTGGAAATCTGAGATAGGAAGGGGACAGAAAATCAAGTCGCAGATCACTTGTCAAGGCTCGAAAATGGAGATACAACTGGCACTGAGCTGAAAATCAAAGAAACTTTTCCATATGAACAGTTGTTTGCCATCAAGCAGCAGGAAGTCCCATGGTATGCAAACTATGTAAACTACATAGTATCGGGGAAATGGCCATTGGAATGGATACATCGGCAACATAAGAAATTTTTCAAAGAAGTAAAGCACTATGTCTGGGATGAGCCGTACCTATTCAAAGATTGTGTTGATCAGTTACTGTGGCATTGTGTACCACATGAGGATGTTAATAATGTCTTGCAGCATTGTCATTCATCATCATATGGAGGACACTTCAGCGGAGACAAAACTGCAGCCAAAGTGCTGCAATCAGGTTTGTTCTGGCCTACCTTATTTAAAGATACTCACTTATTCATTCTTCAATGTGACAGGTGCCATAGAACGGGAAATATTTCAATGAGAAATGAATGACCTCTTCAAAGAATTCTTGAAGTGGATATATTTGATGTATGGGGGATTGACTTTATGGGACCCATTGTTCCATCATATGGAAACATGTACATTCTGGTTGCAGTTGACTACGTCTCCAAATGGGTTAAAGCAACAGCACTACCATCGAATGATTCCAAAGTGGTTTAAAAATTCCTCAAAAAGAATATTTTCACTCACTTCAGAACACCTCAAGCGATCATCAATGATGATGGCACACACTTCTTCAATAGATAATTCGATTTACTCCTAGCCAAATACGGAGTTACTCATAAAGTTGTCACTGCTTACCATCCATAATATAGTGGTCAGGTTGAAGTTTTCAAAAGGGAAATCAAAATAATCCTGGAGAGAACTGTTTGTTCAACGAGGAATGACAAGTCCAGAAAACTGGATGATGCATTATGGGCCTACCGGACAGCTTATAAGACACCCATTGGAATGTCCCCATTGTTAGTGTCCTACACATGCCACAAGATCACTAAGAAGATTTGTGTGTGAAAAATCAAAGACAAGTTGCGGAAAAACTTACTTTGATCGGATGAGATTCAAAACTTTTCTTTGTATTTGTTAAAGTTCCAAGCTTTGTAGAGAGTTTCCAACACTTGAGTGAGTTTCTTTATCACCTGGATTCACTCCTTTATGTGCTAGCAAGATCAAAATTGAAAGAAAAAATTTCTCCTCCAAGAAGAAACCCATTCGGCCAAGAGAGAAGAAAATGGAGAGATGAATAGTTCCAACTTAATTCATTTGTTGACTTATTAAAAGTGTGTGTGTTGCGTGTAAAAGTAGTAATAAATACTTCCAACAACTTCCATCACACTTATGACAAGTTGATGTGAGTTAGTGGGTCCCACCACTTTGAATTCAAAATTCAAGTTGGTTCACACAACACACTTTGGGCCCGATTACGTTTAATCCGACTAAATGAATTTTCCATCACGACGTAATTAAATCCAATTTAATTAAATAATAATGCCCAACAAAATTAATACGGAAGTCGCTTACGAATTAATCCAAAATAATTCATTTACGAATTAATTCCAAAATAATTCATTCGCTTGAATTAAAATCCAATTTTAATTCCGCATTGAAATCCAATTTCAATCAATATATCTAATATATTATCTTAGCCCAAATAAATAAATTAAATAGAAAAATCCAATTTAACTATTAAAATTATTTTACCGATTAATTCCAAATTAATCGCGTTCTCTCTTCTAGTCGAATTAATCCCATATTAATTCTTGACGGAATTAATCCCAGATTAATTCTCTCTTTGATAATTAATCGCAGATTAATTTATTACCGTAATTAATCCCAGATTAATTTTCTCTCTCATAATTAATCCCAGATTAATTATGTTCGAGTCAAATGTCATCGGTGAATCTTTGGGAAGCGACCCAAGAGATCCCTGGATATGTTGGCAGTAAATCCGATTGTCGGACCATCTGAACACGTGCGTACCTGGTACCACGTTCTTACCGATTTACAAGACATGGTTGGCTTCTACCAAAGCACCGTGCCTACCCAATTCTCCAGAAATATTCAACGAAGAATATACAATCTTTATCAGGCGTAGTATACAGTGTATTGCGTATTACGATCCAGTATCAGATATCACATGCTAGGCCTGGGGCTGGAATTGTGTATGCCTCGTACGAAGCATATATCGGATCACTAGAAACTAGTCTCTGTAATCGGATAATCATGACCTAGTCATAATATCCCAATAGCTGCAGCATTTAAGAGTAACAGTTTTGTATCCCTGCGTGATCATCATCTCCATATGACTGAAGTGATACTTCCATCTTGACATCACACCTAACACACTATGATTCTCAGTATACCCAGAAGAGGCGTACACAGAACCTGTTAAAGCCTCGGACGACCAAAACCAAAGTATACTGATTGTCGCAAGTATTAGCGTTGCAAGTCTCAGGTTAAGACCAAATACACCTACCCTGATTCGGATTCCCATAGACACATAGTCATACTACCAATGGGATTCTAAGGGCTCTATCCAGATAGAAGCTGTTCCCGGTCCAACGGCTAACAGAACCTCCTATCACACTTGCATAAGTATCCAATACTTAAATATATGAGAAATATATCGTTACGCTTCCATAATGCGCACAAGTGAAATACTAGCATATTCCGCATTATCGATGTCTAGTCTCGATAATACTATGACTATGGATATTTAATGATTAAACCTTTCGTGGATTAATATTGTCTCATATCTTATTATTTCGGTACTAATCATGTGAACTTTTATCATTTATATATCCAAGTGATCCAATTACAAATGATAAAAGAGCAATTTCCTTTGTCACATAGTTAATTTGTACAAAGAACATCATGTCTTTTACAAATAATGATGTTATGGGTCATAATTGTTCAACACCCATATCGACTCGTGTTTGGGAAAGCATGTCATCTGCCTATGGAGCTCAAACATAAAGCGTATCGGGCACTGACAAAGCTAAATTTTGATCTGCAAGCAGCGGGGAGAAATCGCTCTTACAATTAAATGAATTAGAGGAATTCTGCATCCATGCTTATGAGAATGCCAAACTATACAAAGAAAAGACCAAGAAGTGGCATGATCAGAAAATAGTGCGCAGGCAACTGGAACCAGGGCAGCAAGTGTTGTTATACAATTCAAGGTTGAACTTTCTATGGCAAGCTGAAATCATGGTGGTCAGGTCCATTTGTAATCACCCAAGTGTTACCATACGGAGCCGTTGAGCTACATGACCCGAACTCTAATGATACATTCAAAGTCAACAGCTAACGTGTCAAGCACTACTGGGGAGAATCCATCAAGCGTCAAAAAGAGAGTCTCACACTTGCTGATCCAGCCTAACGTTCAGACAATCATGTCTGGCTGAAGACGTTAAACTTAGAGCTGGTAGGGAGGCAACCCAAGCATTCTGTATATATTGTGATATTGTATACTTTCTTTTGTGTGTATTTTTTTTTTGTAGGTAAAGTCACAAGTCAAGATGGAGGGTAAAACTTCACAAGCATTTTCCTTCTCTCCCTCAAAACTCTCTGATGAAAGTCTACAAAGCACGCATTGAAAGAATGAGACTTCTGATGAGAAAATGTATTTCTAGTGATATTCGTTGGATAATTGAAGCACGAGTTCGCTTGGCAGGTGAGTCATCTGACTCTTTCATTTCATTTCTGCTTGGTTTAGGAAAAAGCACCTATGCTAAGAAAAGAATAGCTAAACGATTAGGTGTTTGTTATAAATGTGCATGTTGTACATGCAATACTCGTTGTCGTTCTTTAGGAATGATGTCTGATAATTGCGAAAATAAAATAAAATTCATTAGGGATGGCATGAGTAAGGAGTCTTTAGATGATATATCATTGACTCTTGAGACGCATCCCAATGGATATGTCTATCACGTAATTCGCAATTTATATACACAGTTTCGAAGAGAAAGACAACAATTGAGTATTAGGAATATGACTTTAAAAGACCTTGTTTTCCAATTTATAAGAAAATTGGATGGGAAACTTGTCCCTGACCCATAGAGCCGTTACTACATGTACATATTATTGTCTTTATATAATTATTGTGATTTTCTTTATTTTGATTCCTTTTATTTTCGCCGACAAGATCCAGACTTTTTGACTTTCACGATATATTTTACTATTCATCTAATAATTGTCATTTGACAGGTACTAGTGCAATTATTACTCACATTTTTCCAGGATCTATAAATTCAGCTCGTCATTGCTCTCTTCAACACATCCAGATTAGAGAGAGTAAAAAATGAATGGAAGCAACTTCAAGAAGACGAGTCGTTAACATATGTGTATTCTATGGGACTAGTTCTAGATCTAAACCAGGATTTATTGAGGCAACGAAAGAATTGGGTAGAGTCATGGCTGAGAGGAATATGCACTTAGTATATGGCGGTGGCAATCTTAGATTGATGGGTTACGTTTCAAAGGCCGTACAGGAATGAGGTAGTCAAGTTTTGGGAATCATTCCAAAACCTTGGCGGACGCAAATCTTATTGGACAATCAAACGGAGAGGAATGCATTATGTCAGGTATGTCCGAACGACTTGTTGAAATGATTAATCGTGCTGATGCTTTTATTGCTTTGCCAAGTGGCTTGGGCACGATGGAGGAAATTTTTAGAGTGATATCTTGTGCGAACTTGAACATACACCAGAAACCAATTGGACTGTTTAATGTTGATGGATTTTTTTACTTTCTTTTTGTGTTTCTTGAAAATGCGAGGAGAAATGGGTTCCTTTCAAAACCCGTAAAAGATATCATCTTCACTACCAGAACAACCAATAATTTAATTGACCAACTCTTGACGTTTGAACCAAATATTGACCATATCCTTTCCAAGTTGAACTGGTCTGATTATCGTGGTAAGAAGCGTTGGATAAATCTGGATCTCAACCTTTAGTTTTCTTTTTAAATGTAGATACAATTGACAATTTCACGCTAACCATATACTATCTTCTAAACTTTTCTTCTTCTTTTTAAAACATTGGGGACAATGTATCAATTAAGTTTGGGGAGGGGATAGTTGACTAATATCTTGTTTTTATTTTTTTATGTGTGTCATTTTTTCTTTGTTTTATATATAAACAAAAAAATAAACAAAAATGATATATATAAAAAACAAAAAGCAAAAATAAAAAATTGTTTTGATTTTTATGTTTTTAACTTTACTAACTAAGTGGAATTGTATTTTGAGATAGCTGATTACGATGTTTCCACTCCTGAGACGTATCTAAGTTTGATTCGTAACAAGTTAATTTTTATTTATTTCTTTTTGAATTATTTAAATTCATGAATTCTCCATAATATTGATTAAATTTGATCTTCATATACTCATTTGACAGGTTATCAACATACATGGTAACATACGGACATGGGTCGTAAGTGAAAATTTTGTAATATTCAGTGCTCTGGTTTATTGGAAATAGCACCTAAAAGCGATGGAATAAAAAAATTAAAAAAAATAAATAACGGTGGATAAACAATTTTGTAAAAGCGATGGATAAATAATTAACCTTTCTCTTACTTAGTAACCAGACATCTTGGCTCAGTAAGTAGTGATTGTTCGCGTCAAACAGTAGAGCCTAAGTTAATAATTAAGTTTCTACTTAGTAACCGGACGTCTTGCCTCAGTAAGCAGTGATTGTTCGCGTCAAACAGTAGAACTTTTAACATCTGAGATCCGGGCAATTAAGTCCATAAGGGTGTCTTAACACCTAGTGCCCTAAAGCCAACTGGTTTGGGATTCACTGGCCCAAAGCTCGTTACAAGGATTGAAGATGCTGTAAAAAAAAAGAGAAAAAAGTTTCATTGCCAAAAAGGTGTGAATTCCAATATAACTTTAGGACAAAAATATTACTTTGTTTTTCAATTACACTTATGAATATTGCAGGCACAATGAGTTAATTAATACCTTGTTTGTTATGTATATGGAGAATGGTAAAAAATATAGGAGAATTTACTTATTTAGTAATTTAAAAAGAAAGAAAATAACTATTAACTTGGATAAGAATTTCACTTTTTAACTTGTTTATTTTGTTTGTGTGATTTATTGTACATTTGATTGACGTTTGTGGGTATCGTCGATGTAAGCCCTTACGAGACTATAACTCATCCACTAAGGACACCTAGGGGTTTAAAGGCTTGTTGCATACTCTAAATGCAACAGTGATCCCTACGAAAGTGGCTTAGGTTAATATATTTTAAAGTTGTTTATTTTATTTTGTTTTGTTGTTTTGCTCGAGGACTAGCAAAATGTTAGGTTTGGGGGTGTGATGAGCAGAAAATATATCAATATTTACCGCCCATTTTACTTAATATTTTGTATAGTTTTTCGAGTTTTATGAACGTTTTGATGTGTTTTTGTTTATTTTACAGATAAAATAAAATCGGGACACAATGGAATCAATCAGGATGAAATTGGAACAAATAAGGGCAAAAAATGGACTTGATATTTGGATTTTGAGGTTGGAAACTTGAAATGGCGTTCTAACGAAGTACAATTTCAGAAATTTCAAATTTGCATAATTTTCGTATTTTGGCCATAACTCTTTACTCCGATATCGGATTGAGGTGATCCAAGTTCCAAATGAAAGAAGACTCAAAGATCTACAACATTGATGTTCATAATAATTTCGAATTCGGAATTTTTCAAGACCGAAATTGATGAAAAATCCAAAGTGTGTTATGTGTAATTATTAAAGTCATTATCAAAAACAAAAAAAAAATGGAAAATGACAATTTACAATTGTCAAACTTCCGCATTTTTGGTGGAGGATATAGTGCCATGTTTGGTGCCATATTTGGTGGAGAAATTGGTGGAAGCCTTTATATTTGCCTATAAATAGCATGCCAAATTTGATGTAAAACTCGTACTTTCTTCTAGGATTTCTCTGTAAAACTTAGAAGAGAGTGTCTTGTGTGTTTAATTTCAGTTTTCTTGTATTTTCTTTTTATTTTTAATAATAAAACTCTGTCTGTTTTCATTCAAGCATGAGTAGGTAACTTCTTTTTGCTGGAGTAAAGGGTGAAGCTTTTAATATGAAAAGGTAGGTCAATCTCACTTTAATTATAATATAAAAATTTTAATTTAATAATATTGATTAATGTTTATACCGCCTCTATGGCTGATTTTATTTATTTGACATAATTAGATACCGCCTATATGATCGGTCTTTAGGTGACAGCTGATTACCGCCTATATGGCTGGTTATGGACAAATAATAATATCGCCTTTATGGCTGGTTGGACTTAATTAATTGGAGAATACGGAAAAATTCTATATTATAATAAAGTGAGATTCCTACATTTGAATATTAAAAGTGGATCCCCTAACTTCAGTATTTTATTTTTATTGTTTTATTTCAACTTTTTAAATTTCAACTTATTTTATGATGTTTTATTTATTTATGTCTTTAGTAATCTTATGTATGTGTTGTTACTAACTATATTATTTAGGGTTGTGATGAATTCCAATATCATTGGTTTTATAAGTTGATTATTTTGTGCCTTGTGTGATGTATTGGTTTATTTATTGAGTCTTAATCTTAATGCTTCTTGTTAATTGGTCAGTAATAAGATTGATGTGGTAAACTTAAAATGAACTTGACGAAGGGATTTTAGGTTTCAGTGTTAGACTCAATAACTCACGATCTCACCTTAGAGATTTCCTTACAGGATATATATATACCTGTCAGACGTAGGTAGCCATAATTGGAACTTAATCTTAATGAATCTAGAGTTTCTTAGTTAACATAGACATATAGTTAATTGGGTTACTTTGGGTGTTTGCATCCGACCATCGACATAGGCTTTTGCATATCTTCGTGTTTCAGGTTAATAAATCTATATATTACACAAACATAAGATAGTCACTTTATCTTTAGAAGAATATTGGAAGGATTCACAACCCTGGATAGTTTCATAATATTGATAACTTTTAGAATTTACTTTTGCATTGTTTTATTTACTTGTTTTTTTCTTATAAAATCACCAGTCAACCAGCAATCGAATCAATTTTTAGATACTTGTAGAACTTTAACTTCAATAAATTAATAGCATATGTATTAAGTCCTTGTGGGATCGATACATTTTATACTACTTGAACGATACGTACGCTTGCGTAACGTGAGTGATTTCACACCGATCATGTGTATTGAAGTGTTTGTAGAAAATTGAAAGTGTTTAGAATTGGATTAAAGGCAAAAATGCTCACTGTCATCATTTTGCATAGGTCAGCGTCATGACTCTCACCTTTGTGCGTCGCGACTCTGAGCATTCACACATTGAGCGTCGCGACGCTAACCCTTGCATGTCGCGACTTAGGGCATTCGTAGATTGGGCGTTTTGACGCTCAGGCCTGCGGGTCGAGATGCGATGAGAACTGATTGTCTATGAATACTAAAACTTTATTTTCTCCATTTCGGAATTTCCGGACTACGAATAAGTCCCCATTTTTTCATATGGACTCGTATCGGAAAGTAGTTTTCATTAAAATAATTTAAAAATACACTTATCTCTGATATCCATGGGTTATACCCACTTTCGTTGTGTGTGACACCGATTCGACCCTAAGGGTCCCACAACCGCCCAACAGAATGGTATCAACCCAGGTCTTAACCATATAACACATCTATTTTGAATCTATGACACTGTAATTTTAATTTAATTATGCATAAGTCATATTGGATATACATAAGTGTTAGAATTGGATTAAAGGCAAAAATGATCATTGACATCATTTTACATAGGCTGGCACCGCGACTCTTACCGTTGCACGTCGCGACTCTATTCATTCACACATTGAGTGTCGTGACGCTAATCCTTGCACTTCGTGACTCTGAGCATTCTCAGATTGGGCGTTGTGACGCCAGACCTGTGCGTCACGACGCGACGAGAGCTGATTGTCCATGAACGCTGAAATTTCATTTTCTCTGTTTCGAAGTTTCCAGACTCCAATTTAGTCCTCGATTTTTCCTACGGACTCATATCGAAAAGTAGTTTTCATTAAAATAATTTAAAAATTCAACTATCTGTGATATCCATGGGTTAGACCCATATCTGCTACGCGGGCCACCGATCCAACCCTAGTGGTCCCGCAACTGCTCCAACAAAACTACCACTCCAAAGCTTTCTTTGGTTGAATAGATGAGCGACTACCTAGCTCCACCGATTGAGGGTTAGACGTGGCGGCGTTAAGCCGCCGAATGAAAACGCAGTGTCTAGATGGTGTTTGGTGGGCCATGCCCGGCTCTGCATGCCCCTATTTAATCCAAAAGTCTCATTCTTGAAAATGATGTGTTGATCTTTGTATCGTCAGAATAAAGGGAATTTTGAATTAGAACTCTTTCAGTTTGTTGACGGTGGATTTTGGTCTCAGGGCAATACGGGAATATCACTCACGAGGCAATCCTCCTTCAATAGTGAATTTGTTTGGTTATGGGGGAAACCAAAAGCAAACTTAGCAGAAGGTAGATAATGCGCCAATCAAACAATGAGATTTAACGTGGTTCAGCGGATTTTTATCCGACCTACGTCCACGGACACAAACAGGACTATACTTTTATTGCTGAAACTCGTATTTCTTGTCCTTTTTACAAGTTTTTTGATTCTCATCCTCTTACACATAATCTACCCTTCTATTTATAATAGTGAAGAAATCAGACTCCTTCTAGTATGTGGATTCCTATTTGAAATAATCTGATGTTCCCACAAGGAAACCTTTATCAAATCTATCTCTACTTCCTTTATCCTTCTAGAACATTGTCTTTCATCAGTATCCCTTATGAAGGTAGGACTGTCTTCTTATCCGTAAGAATATGGAGTCATCTTCCGGAGCATGTATCGCCATCTGGTCGGTCTTCATGGGGTCGGTCATGATAGTCCTTTGAATTGAGAATATTGTTGTCGATCTGATAATGCTCGATTATTCGCACCAAAGTGCTCGTCTGCCGATCATAAAGAGCTCGGTCTCTACTTGTTGTGGTCGGTCTGTAACCATAATGTGCTCGGCCTCTTATTGCAAAGTGCTTGGGCCCTTGCTGCTGGCTTTTTATGGGTCGGGTCGGTATTAATGATCTCGCCCAAGAAGGGAATTACCCTTTTACCCTTGTCGTGCTGTTTTAAATACCATAGTACCTGAAAACACCATCAACATCTGTCCTCTAGTTCTCGGTTCCAACGAGTATGCAAGTTGGTGTCGGGAACTATATAAAGATGGTGTGTTGATTATTCTGTTTGGTGGTCGATCCGGAGTCGAACCAAAATTTTTCGTTGCCTCTTTTCAAGCATCTTTTCTTGAGACGCGCAACTGTCATGTTTGTTTAAATGCTCATCAAATCACCTTTAGGGTTTTTTTCTGAGCCTGACACTTGTCAAACATCCGTCGGGTTCCCGCAAAAGTAGGAGAAAATCGACCGTGCATAGGCGTCTTAACGGTGCGCTGATCTCAACCGTTTATTTGATTTTGGCAGACCTCTTTTGCATTTGACACTTGGCGTCCATCCGGGACTCTCTTACGATCCGATGGTTGGAATTATTCCGACGTTGTAATGAGAAGGTGAACCGATATCCTTGCAAAAAATCCTATCAACTTCCAAAAAAGTCTTCTTCCCTTCGGCTACGAAGCATCTGATTTAGTTTTACTCAAAGTTCTTCAACGTTTTCGCCGCTTTTCCGATCCTGAACAAGTAAGTTTGCCGAACGACCTTCTTCATCTTCCTCTTTTCTTGCTTGCTGTGCCTTGCTGTTTCTCCTTTTCATTTGTTTTGATACTCGCTAGGGAGAGATTTTATTAAGTACTTTGCTTAGGGAATTTAGAACTTCATAGATTTAGTTTTTTCTGGAAACTTAGGATAGCTTGTGAATCCCTTGGTCATTTTTCAAGAATATGGTTGTAGACTGATCTTGCCCTTTTATTTTTCGGACGTCTAGGATGTCTGATGACAGTTCTCCCCCTTAAAACCCTGCTAAACCCTTGGCTCATATTGCTGAGGAGCTTTCCTCTGGCTCGGGAGCACCCAGCGTGGAAGACCTTGATACTACCCCTACCCCTTCTGAAATTGAACAAGATACTTACCATCAGAGGGTTCCTCGGAAGGATCTAGAGCTCGGTGACTTTGACAGCTCGACTCTGGACATGGTCGACCCTCTAAGATAACTGAGGATGATCTAGCACTGCTTCGGCAACGATATGACATCCCATAAACATTGCTCTGAGGTCCCTCTTCCATGTGATCGCGCCAGTCAGCCCGACGATGGTTCCGTGGCCCTTCTTCCAGCTTTCTTTGAGTGCAGGCTCCGGTTGCCAATTCAACCCTACTTGACTAGATGATGGCCGAGATGGAGATCGCCCCCCGTCAACTAAGTTAAACAGTTGGAGGATTTGGCCGGGTTGTTATGTTAGATTGGCATCGGGCGGGGCTTGGCGAACCTTCTTTTGAAGAAGTGAAGAGTTGGTTATATCGGTTGAAGGCCAACCAAAGACTCACCACATTAGTACTACCTTTCTGCTTCCGACAGTTCTCAAAAGTCGTCCAAAAAACTCCCGGACTCAATAAGAATTTCAAGATCTTTGGTCTGGGCCCACTGGATTGGGGCGGACCCTGAGATCGGATGGAGAGGAGACTCATGTTCGGACATCTTTAGAGCGGTGAGGTTAGGGGTTAACCTTTAGCTTTTCTGCCCTTAGTTTTTTTTTTATGTTTGGATCTTACCCTTTTTTCTATTCCCCTAGCCTGTTGGAGGGATGCTCCCAAGGTCTCCCACCAGGTCGGGAAGCGGGTATTCTGGCGTAGGTGGTATGCCGCTCTATTGGAGGGAAGTTGGTTAACGATGCGGCATTTTTTGAATCGGGGACTGATGTGAGTGGTATTTATATCACTATTTCCCACTCATTTAATCTAATATTTTGTATAGTTTCTTGAGTTTTGTGAATGTTTTGATGTGTTTTGTGTTATTTTGTAGATAAATAAAGTTTGGAAAGCACTGGAGGCAATTTGAGGCAAAACCGGACAAAAATGCGTCAACAGGGATATTTTCGTCTCTTGCGCGTCGCGACGCGGAACATGCGCGCCGCGACGCCCAGCGTGCGCCGAATCTGCTAACATGCGCCGGGTCCACAAAAATCAGAATCTGAGAAAAGTTGACTTTGCTAACGTGCGCCGTGACACGTGTCACCATCACAACAGAGATGCTAAAATGCGCCGTGCCACGTGTCGAAATCCTATTGCTTGGACGGCCACCGCCCCACGTGTCATCCTACGTGTCGCCACATCATCGTCCACATCAGCAGCCACATCAGCAAGTCAACCGAGTCAACATGCCATGTCATCATCAGCCAATCACAGCGCGACACGTGTCAACCTCTCATTCGTCTGACGGCCGCCGCCCCACGTGTCGCCACGTTGTCTTCCACATCAACAGAGTGACGTCACCAATGACGTCATGAACAGTGACACGTCACCAATGACGTCAGCATAATAATTGAGTTTTAGCCGCCATGACACGTGTCGCTCTAAACAGTCAGCCGCCTTGCTACGTGTCATCTCCTCATTGTGCCACGTCGACAAAATCCAGCGTCGCGACGCTGAGGCTTTGGCGTCGCGACGCGCGAACAGTGACCAAACAGTGAATTTTTTTGCTATAAATAGGCCGCGAATTTTCAGTTTTATTACACCTTTCTCACTCCTTCTATGTAATTAGGGAGTTTCTCTCTCTAGAATTTTCTTTTATTTTTATTTTACTTTTGTAATAATTTTAATTACTGTTTGTAGTAATAATAATTTACTTTCTTTATTTTACAGTTTTTACTATTCACTATGCGGAGGTAACTTCCCTATGCTAAGGTGAAAGGTAATTATTTTACTATTGCTATTTAGATTAATCTCCCTTAAAAATAATATATTTACTATTTAAATTCTGATTAATAAAGGAATACCGCTATATTGGTCGGTTGGTAAATTATTTTCTGTTGGTTTGAACCTGATTAATCAAGGATACCGCCAGATTGGTCGGTTGGTAATTTATTTTGGTACACCGCCTTTATGGCTGGATTATGGACAAATATTACCGCCTATATGGCTGGTTGGACTTAATTGGACTTAATCAGGATACCGCCAGATTGGTCGGTTGATTAAATAATTTCATAAGTTTATATATTATTTTATTGGGAGATATCTAAATTAGTAATATTAAAAGTAATTCCTTTTACCTTAGCATTTTATTTCATTTGTAATTTTCTCTTCAGCATTTTCATTATCGCAATTACTTTTCAGCAGTTTATGTCTTTTATTTTCAAGTTTTTATCAGCCCTAGCTATGTGTCATAACTAAGTTAATATCTAGGGTTGTGATGAAATTCAATGTCACGGGTTTATAAGGGTTAGATTATAATTTGGGTAATATAAAGATTTATTTATTGAGTCTTAATCTTAATGCTCTTTAATTAACTGGCCATTAATTAAATTGACTAGGTAAACTTAAAATGAACTAGACATAGGGATTTTAAGTTTAAGACCTTAGATTCAATAGCCCACGATCTTCCTTAAGGATAGATAACCCTTTCAATAGATTTCCTTACAGGATAGGAATATACCTGTCGGGTGGGGTAGTCTTAATTGGAACTTAATCGTAATGAATCTAGGTAATTTGGTTGACATAGACATATGGTTCAATTGGATTATACTAGGTATTTGTAATTGACCATCGGAAGAGGCTTTTACATAAATTAGTGTTTCAGGTTAATAAATCAATATATTACCCAATTATAAAATAACCACTTTATCTTTATATAATATTGGAATAAATCACAACCCTAGATAGTTTTAATATTGAATTTTCTCAAAATATCTTTCAAACAATTTTATTTTATTGTCTTTAAATTTAGAATCGTCGCTATTTCAAATCAATTAAACAACCTGTTAGATACTAGTAATCATTAACCTCATAAAATTAATAACTTAGGTATTAAGTCCTCGTGGGATCGATACTTTTTATACTACTTGAACGATACGTACGCTTGCGTTATACGTGTGTGTTTACGCCGGTCAAGTTTTTGGCGCCGTTGCCGGGGACTTATTTAT
The DNA here is from genome assembly GCA_019454045.1 of Zanthoxylum bungeanum. NCBI lineage: Eukaryota > Viridiplantae > Streptophyta > Magnoliopsida > Sapindales > Rutaceae > Zanthoxylum > Zanthoxylum bungeanum. Next base: position 54,156 of record SKCR01010895.1, on the reverse strand, counting down.
CTTTTATTATTAGTTTAGGGGTTAGATACTTTTACTTGTATCTAATTTTTACTTATTGTTATTGTTTTCTTGTGTTTCAGGTTCTCAGAAACTTCATGAGACGAACCAGAAGCTTTGAACTACGACCGCTTGACCCAGAAATTGAAAGAACTATCAGACAGTTGAGAAGGGAAAGGCGAGAGAAGCCCAGAAGCTTTAGTCAACATGGAACCTGAACCTTTGGAGGTTGCACCACCAATTCCCATTCGAGACAGAACCATTCCGGTGGTTGACAGACTCATTTCATGTATTGTACTCCCTCCATTACCAGCAAATGCGGGTGACATCAAAACTTGCATTCAGATGATACACAATCAGTTCAGTTTGGAGGAAATGCAACTGAAGATCCTAATGCCCACATCAGCAACTTCCTGGAAGTTTGCGGTACTTTCAATTACAACCGAGAAGCTGAAGAAGCAATGAGACTACGTGTTTTCCCATACTCTTTGAAGGACAGAGCTAAAGCCTGGCTACATTCATTACCAGCAGGTTCTATCACAACATGGAACATCTTAGCCACCAAATTTCTTGCAAAGTATTTTCCACCAGCCAGAACCGGAAAACTGAGGAATGACATCACATCCTTTGTGCAACAAGATTCAGAAACTCTGTACGAAGCTTGGGAAAGGTACAAAGACTTACTCCGGAAATGTCCACACCATGAAATTCCAAAATGGCTTCAAGTCCAAACATTTTATAATGGGCTTTCTGGAATAATGAGAACCACAATTGATGCTGCTGCTGGAGGAGCTTTAATGGCAAAAGGTGAAGATCAAGCCTGGGAATTAATCGAAGAAATGGCCAACAACAACTCTTTGTGGCCAACTGAAAGAAGTTTGATTCAAAGAATTGCAGGAATATATGAGGTTGGAGCTAATACAGCAGTCAACACCAAGCTAGATCAAATATGCAAATTCATGGAGACTCTTACCACTGGATCCACAAGTTCACCATATGGAGGAGCACCAGATCAAATCAACATGAAGAAACGGTGAATTATGTCAACAATTTCAACAGGCAGGGGAACAATCCATATTCCAACACCTACAACCCAGGGTGGAGGAATCATCCTAATTTTTCATGGAGTAACAATTCAGGCCAACAGAGAACTATCCACCACCTGGATTCCAGCAACAGAATAAAGGCCAGGAGCAGACAAATGAACCAGTGATGCAGAGAGAGATGTTAGCTCAATTAAAAAGATATGAAGCCATGATTCAGAGCCAATCAGCTTCCATCAAAGCACTGGAGAATCAAATCGGCCAACTGGCCAATGCTCAGAGTTACAGACCACCAGGTAATCTTCCCAGCAATACAGAACCAAATCCAAAGAACCGAGGGAAGGAACAATGTCAAGCCATTACCTTAAAGAGTGGTACTGAGATCAACAAAGATATTGGAGTCAAAACAGCTGCTGAGGAAGTTCCAAAAGATGCAGTTCCACAGATGGAAGAAAAAGAAGCAAAGGAAAAAGAAAAAGAACAGATCACTCCACCACCACCATTTCCTCAGCGTCTTCAGAAAAACAAACTGGACAAACAGTTTGCTCGTTTCTTGGAGATTTTCAAAAAGCTGCACATTAACATACCATTTGCTGAAGCCTTGGAACAAATGCCCAGTTATGTCAAATTCATGAAAGACATCCTTTCACGAAAACGGAGATTGGGAGACTACGAGACAGTAGCATTGACAGAAGAATGCAGCGCCATCATTCAGAGGAAGCTTCCCCCGAAGTTGAAAGATCCTGGCAGTTTCACAGTCCCATGCACCATTGGAGAACATTACATCGGTAAGGCTTTATGTGATTTAGGTGCCAGTGTTAATTTAATGCCTTTTTCTATTTACAGGAAACTGCAAATTGGAGAAGCAATGCCTACCTCAGTATCTTTGCAACTTGCTGATCGAACACTCGCATTTCCGAGGAGTCGTTGAAAAAATGTGCTGGTTAAAGTTGACAAACTCATCCTTCCAGCAGACTTTATCATCCTTGACATGGAAGAAGACAAAGAAATACCTATCATTCTCGGGAGACCATTTTTGGCTACAGGTAAAACTGTAATTGATGTGCAAAAAGGAGAACTAACCATGAAAGTGCAGGACCAAGAAGTGACCTTTAATGTTTTCCAAGCCATGAAATTTCCAAGTGATGAAAAGGAAGAAGAAGAATGCTTCAGAATTGATGTTGTTGATAAAATTGTTCAGAATACTGAGTCAAATCTCACGGATACACTTGAAGCTTGCATCACCAATATGACTGACAACGAACTAGATGCTGAAATCTTGGAATGTATCAATTACCTTGACAAACCATTTCGATTCAAAGTTACACCACCAGTTGAAAGCTTGGAATTGCCAAAGAAAGATCGAATCAAACCTTCGATTGAAGAACCACCACAGCTGGAACTAAAGTTACTTCCGAACCATCTCAGGTATGCATTTCTTGGAAACTCTTCTGAATTACCTGTTATTATTTCTTCTTCACTAACATTGGAACAGGAAGAAAAGCTACTAAGAGTTTTACGAGAGCACAAAAGAGCCATTGGCTGGACTATAGCAGACATTCGAGGCATTAGTCCATCATTTTGCATGCACAAAATCCTGATGAATGATGAATACAAACCCACAGTGGAGCATCAACGGAGACTCAATCCAATCATGAAGGAAGTCGTGAAGAAAGAAATCATCAAATGGTTGGATGCTGGCATCATTTACCCCATCTCAGATAGCACTTGGGTAAGTCCTATGCAGTGTGTACCAAAGAAAGGAGGAATTACTGTGGTACCAATGAAAAGAACGAGCTGATTCCAACAAGAACAGTGACTGGATGGAGAGTATGTATGGATTACAGGAAATTGAACAAAGCCACGAGAAAGGACCATTTTCCGCTACCATTTATTGACCAGATGTTAGACAGACTGGCAGGACATGAGTTTTCTATTGCTTTCTTGACGGATATTCAGGGTACAATCAGATTGCCATCACACCAGAAGACCAGGAGAAAACTACCTTTACATGTCCCTATGGTACTTTTGCTTTCCGCAGGATGCCATTTGGATTATGTAATGCCCCTGCCACATTTCAGCGTTGCATGATGGCCATTTTCTCAGACATGCTGGAGCAGAGTATGGAAGTTTTTATGGATGATTTTTCTGTGTTTGGAGATTCTTTTGACCATTGTTTGTTAAATTTGGAACAGGTATTACAAAGATGCGAAGATACAAACCTGGTACTCAATTGGGAAAAATGTCACTTTATGGTGCAGGAAGGAAGTTGTTCTTGGACACCGGATCTCACAAAAGGGAATTGAGGTAGACAAAGCAAAAATCGAGACAATTGAGAAACTACCTCCACCAACATCAGTAAAAGGGATTCGGAGTTTTCTTGGACATGCAGGTTTTTACAGGAGATTTATCAAAGACTTTTCCAAGATTGCAAAACCTCTTTGTAATCTTCTGGAAAAGGATGTGCCTTTCAACTTCACAACAGAATGCCAGAAAGCCTTTGAGATCTTAAAACAGAAGCTGATTTCTGCCCCCATCATTGTAGCACCAGATTGGACCCTTCCATTCGAGGTAATGTGTGATGCTAGTGATTTTGCTGTAGGTGCAGTTTTGGGACAACGCAAAGCAAAGATTTTCCACACCATTTACTACTCCAGCAGAACTCTGAATGAAGCTCAACTCAACTACACAACCACTGAAAAGGAGTTGCTCGCAGTTGTGTATGCTTTTGACAAATTCCGCTCTTATCTGTTGGGTCCCAAAGTGGTGGTCTACACAGATCATTCAGCAATCAAATATCTGATCAAAAGAAAGATGCCAAACCTAGATTGATCCGTTGGATACTTCTTCTGCAAGAATTCGACGTGGAGATTCGAGACAGGAAAGGAACAGAGAATCAGGTGGCAGATCATCTATCGAGGCGAGGCTCGAGAATGGAGAAACAGCTGACAAAGATCCTTCAATCAAAGAAACTTTTCCAGATGAACAATTGTTTTCCATAAATCAACAGGAAGTCCCTTGGTATGCTGACTATGTCAATTATATTGTGACAGGAAAATGGCCGTTGGAATGGACAACTCAGCAACGGAAAAAGTTCTTCAAAGAAGTCAAACATTATGTCTGGGATGAACCGTACCTGTTCAAACGTGCTGTGCTGATCAATTACTGAGACGATGTGTTCCACAGGAGGAGGAAATCAACAGTGTTTTGCAACACTGTCATTCATCACCATACGGCGGACACTTCAGCGGAAACAAAACTGCAGCCAAAGTCCTTCAATCAGGTTTGTTCTGGCCCACACTTTTTAAAGATGCTTATCTTTTTGCTTTTCAATGTGACAGGTGCCAGAGAACGGGAAATATTTCGAGGAGAAACGAAGGACCGTTGCAAAACATTCTAGAAGTGGAAATATTTGATGTATGGGGTATTGATTTCATGGGACCCTTTGTTCCATCATTTGGAAACTGTACATCCTGGTTGCTGTAGATTACGTCTCCAAATGGGTTGAAGCAATTGCACTGCCATCCAATGACTCAAAAGTTGTGATCAAATTCCTGAAAAAGAACATTTTCACTCGATTCGGAACACCTCGGGCAATTATCAGCGATGGTGGCTCACATTTCTGCAACAAATACTTCGATGCACTCTATCCAAATACGGAGTACTCACACAAAGTTGCCACAGCTTACCATCCACAGTCAAATGGACAGGTTGAGGTTTCAAACAGGGAAATCAAAAGAATCCTAGAAAGAACCGTTGGATCAACAAGGAGGGACTGGTCAACAAAACTAGATGATGCATTATGGGCCTACAGGACAGCTTACAAGACACCCATTGGTATGTCACCATATCGATTAGTGTTTGGGAAAGCGTGCCATCTGCCAGTTGAGCTTGAACACAAGGCGTACTGGGCACTGAAGAAGTTGAATTTTGACTCACAAGCTGCAGGAGAGAAAAGACTTCACCAACTCAACGAATTGGAGGAATTTCGCCTACAGGCTTATGACAATGCCAAATTATACAAGGAAAAGACAAAGAAATGGCATGACCGAAAAATAGTGCACAGACAGTTGGAACCAAGACAGCAGGTGTTGTTGTACAACTCGAGGTTGAAACTTTTCCCTGGAAAGTTGAAATCTAGGTGGTCTGGACCATTTGTAATCACTCAGGTTTTACCATATGGAGCTGTTGAGTTACTGGATCCCAATACCAACAACACATTCAAAGTTAACAGTCAGCGTGTCAAGCACTACTGGGGAGAATCATTTGGGCGACAAAAAGAAAGTGTTACACTTTCAGATCCAGCATAAACGTTCGAGAAGTAACGTCTAGCTGACGACTTAAAACTTAGCGCTCGCAGGGAGGCAACCCATGCAATTTTTGTATATATTGTGATTTGGTGTGATTTAATTTTGTGTGTTTAGTTTTTGCAGATTAAGTCATTTCAAGATGGAAGAAGCTCTCGCAAATCTTCACAAGCAATTTCCTTCTCTCCCACAAAAATCTCTATTGAAAGTTTACAAAGCTCGCTTGGAACGAATGAGACTACTGACGATCCATGGTGTGCCCAATGATATTCGTTGGGTAATTGAAGCACGAGTTCGATTGGCAGGTGAGTCTTCTGAATCTTTTATTTCACATCTGCCTGGTTTTGGAAGAAGCACCTATGCAAAGAAACGTAGAGCTAAACAAATGGGTGTTTGTTACAAATGTGCACGATGGAATTGCAACACTCGTTGTCGTTCTTTAGGAATGGTGTCTATTAATCGCGAAGACAAAATTGAATTCATTAGGGATGGCTTGAGTAAGGAGTCTTTAGATGATATATCTTCGACTCTTGAGACGCATCCCAGTGGACATGTTCATATAGCCTTTCGCAGATTACATACACAATTTCAAAAAGAAAGACAACAGTTAAGTCTCGGGAATCTGACTCAAAAAGACCCTGTTTGCCAATTTATAAGAAAATTGGATGGGAAGCTTGTCCCTGACGCATAGACGTCAATCAAGCCCGTTATTTGTAAATATTATATCTTTGTTGTCTTTTCTTAATAATTGTGATTTGTTTTGTTGTTTTCTTTTATTTTCTCCGACAGGATCCAGATCTTGTTGACTATCACGATCTATTTTACTATTTTGCTACTAATCGTCCTTTGGAAGATACTTGTGCTATTTTTACTCACCCTTTTCAGGTATTATAAATTCAACTCATCATTGCACATTTGAAGATATCCAGAGTAAAACATGGAAGCCACTTCAAGAAGACGAGTTGAAAACATTTGTGTGTTTTGCGGTAGTACTGTTGGTACTAAACCACAATACATAGAAGCAGCACAGGAATTGGGTCGAGTCTTAGCCGCAAGGAATATACACTTAATATATGGCGGAGGTAATCTCGGACTAATGGGGATTGTTTCAAAGGCCGTACAGGAAGGAGGCAATCATGTTTTGGGAATCATCCCAAAACCCTTGGCAGAAGCAAATCTTATTGAACCAACAAACGGAGAGGAACTGATCGTGCCAGGTATGTCTGAACGACTGGTAGAAATGATTAACCGTTCTGATGCTTTTATTGCTTTGCCAGGTGGCTTGGGCACATTGGAGGAAATTTTTATTGTACTATCTTGGGCGAACCTAAACATACACCAGAAACCAATTGGGCTGTACAACGTTGATGGGTTTTATGATTTTCTTTGTGTGTTTCTTGATGATGCTCGAAGAAATGGGTTCGTGTCAAAACCTTTAAAAGAACTCCTCTTTACTGCCAGAACTGCTCCAGATTTAATTGACCAACTCATAGCCTATGAACCGAAAGTTGACCCTATCATTTCAAAGATAAATTGGTCCGAGGACGATCGTGGTAAGAGACGTCGAATTAATCTGGATCTTAACCTGTAATTTTCCTGTAGAATTTCAACTAACCAGGTATTATTTTCTAAACTCTTCTTCTACTGTTTAAGACATTGGGACAATGTCTCATTTAGGTTTGGGGGTGAGGTATAGTTATTATAGTACTTGTTTGTATTGTTTTTTATTTTTAGTCCAAAATTTTTCGAAAAATACAAAAAAAATTGAAAAATTTTCAAAAATTACAAAAATATTTGCTTTTTTTTTTTGTGTTTTTATTTTGACTAAAAAGGTGAATTGGTAAGAAATAGCCGAGTAAGGAGGTTTCCACTCTTGAGACGTATTTCAAACCATTTATTTCGAAATAAGTTAATTTTTGTTTATTTCCTTTTGAATTATTTAATTTGTGAATTCTCCATAATACTGACTAAAATGAATCTTCATATGCTCATTTGACAGGTATTATCAACATACATAGTAACATACAGACATGAGCTGTAATTGAAAAATTTGTAATATTCCGTGCTATAGTTTAATTGGAGGAAGCATCTATAAATAGTTATGGAATAAAAAAAAAAAAAAAAAAAAAAAAAATTTTTGATGTACAAAAATAAAGTATCTAAGATCCGGGTTATTAAGTCTGTAAGGGTGTTTTAACACCTAGTGCCCTAAAACCAACTGGTTTGGGAGTCATTGGCCCAAAGCTCGCTACATGGATCAAAATACTGCAAAAAATATATCATATCTGAAGTCTGAGTAATTAAGTTCGTAGGGGTGTCTTAACACCTGGTGCCCTAAAGCCAACTGGTTTGGGAGCCACCGACCCAAAGCTCGCTACATAGACGGAAGGTATTGTATATAAATAAAAAGTCAAAATTCAGAAAAGCAAAAAAAAAAATCAGAAAAATCAGAAAATTATTCCATTGCTACAAAAAGGTGTGAAATCTGATAGAACTTTAGGACAAAAATATTACTCTCTTATCAACTGCACTTATGACTGTTGTGGGCAAAAATGAGTTGTTTAATATTTTGTTAGCTGTGTATATGGAGAATGGTAAAAATAATCGGAGAATTTACTTATTCGGTAATTTAGAAAGAAACAAAACAACTAGTAACTTGTAGTAGAAGTTTCACCTGATTAGTTACTAACTTCTTTATTCTCTTTTCTTGTCTTTTTTGCTTTTGTGTGCATTAGTTTTAATACCTTTTTACTTTTGTAAAATGTTTGTGGGTATCATTGCTGTAAACCCTCACGAGACTACACTCGTCCACTAGGGACACCTAGGGGTTTAAAGGCTTGTTGCATATGCTAAATGCAACCGTGATCCCTACGAAAATGGCTTAGTTAAATTTTATTATGTTATTTCATTTGTATTTTGCTCGAGGACTAGCAAAATGTTAGGTTTGGGGGTGTGATGTGATGGTATTTATATCACTATTTCCCACTCATTTAATCTAATATTTTGTATAGTTTCTTGAGTTTTGTGAATGTTTTGATGTGTTTGTGTTATTTTGTAGATAAATAAAGTTTGGAAAGCACTGGAGGCAATTTGAGGCAAAACCGGACAAAAATGCGTCAACAGGGATATTTTCGTCTCTTGCGCGTCGCGACGCTGGAACACTGCGCGCCGCGACGCCCAGCGTGCGCCGAATCTGCTAACATGCGCCGGGTCCACAAAAATCAGAATCTGAGAAAAGTTGACTTTGCTAACGTGCGCCGTGACACGTGTCACCATCACAACAGAGATGCTAAAATGCGCCGTGCCACGTGTCGAAATCCTATTGCTTGGACGGCCACCGCCCCACGTGTCATCCTACGTGTCGCCACATCATCGTCCACATCAGCAGCCACATCAGCAAGTCAACCGAGTCAACATGCCATGTCATCATCAGCCAATCACAGCGCGACACGTGTCAACCTCTCATTCGTCTGACGGCCGCCGCCCCACGTGTCGCCACGTTGTCTTCCACATCAACAGAGTGACGTCACCAATGACGTCATGAACAGTGACACGTCACCAATGACGTCAGCATAATAATTGAGTTTAGCCGCCATGACACGTGTCGCTCTAAACAGTCAGCCGCCTTGCTACGTGTCATCTCCTCATTGTGCCACGTCGACAAAATCCAGCGTCGCGACGCTGAGGCTTTGGCGTCGCGACGCGCGAACAGTGACCAAACAGTGAATTTTTTTTGCTATAAATAGGCCGCGAATTTTCAGTTTTCATTACACCTTTTCTCACTCCTTCTATGTAATTAGGGAGTTTCTCTCTCTAGAATTTTCATTTTTATTTTTTACTTTTTACTTTTGTAATAATTTTAATTACTGTTTGTAGTAATAATAATTTATTTACTTTCTTATTTTACAGTTTTTACTATTCACTATGCGGAGGTAACTTCCCTATGCTAAGGTGAAAGGTAATTATTTTACTATTGCTATTTAGATTAATCTCCCTTAAAAATAATATATTTACTATTTAAAATTCTGATTAATAAAGGAATACCGCTATATTGGTCGGTTGGTAAATTATTTTTCTGTTGGTTTGAAACTGATTAATCAAGGATACCGCCAGACTGGTCGGTTGGTAATTTATTTTGGTACCGCCTTTATGGCTGGATTATGGACAAATATTACCGCCTATATGGCTGGTTGGACTTAATTGGACTTAATCAGGATACCGCCAGATTGGTCGGTTGATTAAATAATTTCATAAGTTTATATATTATTTTATTGGGAGATATCTAAATTAGTAATATTAAAAGTAATTCCTTTTACCTTAGCATTTTATTTCATTTGTAATTTTCTCTTCAGCATTTTCATTATCGCAATTACTTTTCAGCAGTTTATGTCTTTTATTTTCAAGTTTTTATCAGCCCTAGCTATGTGTCATAACTAAGTTAATATCTAGGGTTGTGATGAAATTCAATGTCACGGTTTTATAAGGGTTAGATTATAATTTGGGTAATATAAAGATTTATTTATTGAGTCTTAATCTTAATGCTCTTTAATTAACTGGCCATTAATAAATTGACTATAGGTAAACTTAAAATGAACTAGACATAGGGATTTTAAGTTTAAGACCTTAGATTCAATAGCCCACGATCTTCCTTAAGGATAGATAACCCTTTCAATAGATTTCCTTACAGGATAGGAATATACCTGTCGGGCGGGGGGGTAGTCTTAATTGGAACTTAATCGTAATGAATCTAGGTAATTTGGTTGACATAGACATTGTAGTCAATGGATTGACTAGGTTTTTTTTGTTAGGTCGAGGGCTTCATATTATAATTACAGGAAATAACATATATACCCACCCTATATTAACCTTTATAATCAAAATGGAATTTAGGAAACAATCACCCCTTTCAATAGAAGACCTCAAACCTTTGGTTTCAAAATGGTCTTCTTACTTTATGTACTTTAATGTTTTAATTGATTTGTGCAATATTAATCAAAACTACTTAAAATACATGTACAATGATATAATTCAACATAATTAACATCATAAAAAATCATCTACCATTTAAATTTAACATGCTCGAAAATGAGTTTTTCATAAACATAACAAATACAAAAATAAACATGTGGGCCAGTAACTTGGGCCACATTAATGAGGACCTCGCAATACCTGATTAGCTGTATATGACGTCAACCGAATTCGCGCTGTCCGTAACAGCTAGAGAGTAACAAGGGTTTGCCCCAGGTCTTACATTCTAGTCGCTGTCCGGGAGTGCGGTTCTGCGGTGACGGAAGGGTGGTGGGTTATCATTCCACTGTTTCACTGATGCGATTTTTCCGCTTGTTTGTCCGGGTTCGCCTTTTTCAATGTTTGGTCCGCTTTCAATGATTTCCGCTGTTTCTGCCTTTTTCACTGTTTTCACCGCGGTTACAGTTTACCGTTTTATCGTATTCTCACCATTTCAACTCAACTTCTCTTTCTCTCTTTGGTTATTTTGGTCACTTGTTTTGGGCAAAGTTCAGTATTGTTTTAGGGTTTCTTGGGCTCGGTTTCCGGCAGTGTGCAGGGGGGAGCTTTACGTGCATGGGGTGTGGCTTGTTTGTGTTTCGGTTCGGTTGTAACAATTAACGGGTAGGTTATGGAGGGGTGTTTCAACGTGAAGTGGTCAAGTGGGCCATGAACGCTGGTAATTTGGGCTGATGAAGTCCTGTGCGTGTTGTCCCTCTTTTGCATGAAATGAAGTTCAGTGGGTACGGACTGTTTGAGGGTCGTGCGTTGAATCTGTCTCAATGGAGATCAGCTGCTGTTTGGTTGTAGCTGTGAGGGGCTGTGAGGTGTTAAGAGTTGTGGTTCCTTTGCTTGTTATCACGTGGAGGGTAGTTTATTTGGTGATCCAGCAAGCGTGAGGGGCTGGTTTCAGTGGCCTGGTTCCACATGCATGGGAGGGTTCTTTGGCCTTGTTTGCCGTGAATCAGAGGGGTTGGTGCATGGATGTGCTTGTGTTTTGTGGCGTGTTTCAGGGGGAGTGCTGAGTTGCGGAATGTGGGCTTTGGGGGCGCATGCGTGGCAGTGAGCTCGGCAGCGTGAGGGGGAGACAAGCTAGGGTTTAGTCTTTAGTGGCTTGTTGTATAGTTGGTGAAGTCGTTGTGAGGGCAAGGTGGCGTGGAGGTGATGAAGGGCAATTGCCGAGAGATTCAGAGGGCTGTTCGAGTTTATCAAATTTATGGCCATGTGTATGTATGGAGCCGAGAAGGGATGCTACGTGGTGATGGAATGTTTGCCGAGAGCATGAGGGGGGTTCCGTAATGAGTTTAGGCCAGTTTAAGGATAGTGAGTTAGGGTGAAGTCTGTGCGTGGAGGGAAGCAAGAGAGGGACGCAGAGTAGTTACACGTGAAGGGTTATGAGAAGGTGTTGAGAGGTTTGTGAATTGGGTGATGATGATCAATGGCTTGTATGGTTGCAGGGAGGGGCTTTGAATGGCGTGGATTTAAGGCAGTATAGAGGGCTAGGTTTAGTCGGAAATTTTTGTCTCTTTAAAGTCAGTGTTGTGGTGCCGTGAGTTTGTTTGTTGGGTGAAGCTAAGGTGCCTTGTGCGTGAGTTGGCTGATTGGTGAGGTTCGTTATTGAAGACAGCGAGTGGCTTGTGCGAGAGGGAGAAAGGCTGCTGCGTTAGTGATGGTTTATGTTTTGTAGGGTGATCTGGGTTCTTTAGCGTGATGGTTGCTGCCTGAATGAGGTCATCAAGGGCGAGAGGAGAGGCGTTAGTGAGTATTTGATGAATGTCTGGTGGAAGGCTGTGGGCGGCGTTGTGTGTTGTCGAATGACGGTTTACATGGGGAGCTGGGTGCTGTGTTGCCGTATGCAGTGGTGTTTTTGATGATGAAATTTGATCAAGAGATGAAGATCAAGGGTGCCGAAAGAGATGTGCCTCCTCCAGGGATCAAGACCATTCATCGTCAAGGGGATATTGAAGGAAAAATAATGAAGTGTTGCCGTGAAAGTGCGTGAAGGGTATGGGTGTGTGATGGGCATTTGCAGTGTTGATAAGGTATGGGTGGTTTGCAGAGGAGTGGGGAGAGAGAGATGGGTATGTAATGGGCGTGGGGCACTGGTATGGGTAGTTGCATGGGTTGCAGTGGCTTTTGTTTTGCTTCAATTGTTTAATGTGAGGGAATTGTTTTAAAGAGTTATGGTGGTATTATTTGTTATTGTTTAAAGTTGTTATTTAATTGGTTTGTATTTTTAATGGTTTAATTTAATTGGTTAGTTTAGATTTTAATTTTGCATGGAAGTTAAAGGGTCACAAGCAAGGAAAATTAGAGAGAGAGAGAGAGAATATGTGTGAGAAGAGCGAGGAAAAGGTTCCGAGCGAAGGATGATTCTGAAATGGAAAAGGCGACGACGAACCCGAAGCAAACGAGCGAACGAATAAAATCCACAAAACGTCAATTCTTGACTTTCCCTTTCCGACGGCGCTTTCCGCCACTTCCACGACATGAAAAGGTAGTAGTGCCTCCTACGAGGCTCGTCATTGGGCATGATATGCAAAAATGCAGTGTCTACAGTCGCCCCCACTTTGATGGGACTTGTGTAGTGTGTGACAATGACAATCCTATCAAAGTTACGTGCAATGCATTTTTACTTACCTGGCTCGCCAGCTGCCACCTGACTTGCCTGCTGTCTCGAGCTGAGTTTGATGATGTGCCATTCCTGGCTTGCTAAACCCCGTACCTAGGGTGTCACGGTTGTCCACAATAGTCCACACTAGTCCATGATAATCTATGGTAGTCCCCAATACTCCACGATAGTCCACGGTAGTCCACATAATCCACGGTAGTCCACATAATCCACATAGTCCACAACACTCTTCGATAGTCCACGATAGTCCACATAATCCACGGTAGTCCACATAGCCCACGATAATCCACGGTAGTCCACATAATCCACGGTAGTCCACAATAGTCCACGGTAGTCCACATAATCCACGATAATCCACGGTAGTCCACATAATCCACATAATCCACAGAATCTTCATAATCTTCATACTCCACGGTAGTCCACATAATCCACGGTAATCCACGGTAGTCCACGCAATCCACATAATCCACGGTAGTCCACGCAATCCACATAATCCACGATGATCCCCTAATCCACGTAATCCACAGTATTCTGCACAATCCACATAATCCACATAATCCACGGTAGTCCACGCAATCCACATAATCCACGGTAGTCCACGCAATCCACATTAATCCACGATGATCCACATAATCCACGTAATCCACATAATCTTCCTAGTCCACGATAAATCCACAGTACTCCTCAGTAGTCCACGGTAGTCCACATAATCCACGGTAATCCACATAATCCACAAAATCTTCATATTCGTCATAATCCACGGTAGTCCACAACGCATTTATGATAGTTAACGCTAGTCCACGGTAGTCCACAACACTTTATGATAATCGACGGCAGTCCACGGGTTAGTCCACAACACTTCATGATAATCTACGGCAGTCCACGACACTTCATGATGATCCTCGGTAATCCACATAATCCACGACGCTTTATGATAATCCACAGTAGTCCACAACACTTCATGATAGTCCAGCGTGCTAACCCCGTACCTAGGGTGTCGAAGTGACGTCTCCGTACCTAGAGAGCCACAAATGTTTGAGTGCTAACCCTGTACCTAGGGTGTCGCCGTGGCGCCTCCGTACCTAGAGAGCCACGAATGTCTGAGCTTGATCTGATGTCATATGGGCCTCGCCCCCAGAATGCCATACCCGGAAAAGCTGATACTGAACTAACGTGGGCCTCGCCCAGAATGCCATACCCGGCAAAACTGATACTGTGTCTCCATACCCGGAGTGCCGTACCTGGCCAAACCGATACTGTTTCTCCATACCCGGAGTGCTGTACCCGACGATACTGATACTAATATGATGTGGGCCTCGCCCCAAGCTGATATGATATTCTTTCTCACACATTACACCAACCCTCACGAGATAATCTTTGATAGATAGACATATTTTTGTCCTCAACTAATGCTTTCGCGTCGAAACCGAAGAACCTTCAAAGTACTCGACATACTCAAGTCCAATCATCTGAATGGTTGATCTGAAATAGACTCCTAGTATGTGTGCCAAGGCTCTTTCGCAGCTTAGTCCGTAAGTAAGCCAACTTGGTGATTTTGTTTCAGAGAGTCAAACCAGTGGGTCTAACCAACCTGGATGTCTTAATCACATTCTGTGATTACTTCGGCATACTCAACATGATATGGTTTTCATCTTTTTCTTTTGTCTCTTTCTTTTCATTCTTTTTTTTCTTCTTTTTTTCTTTTCTTTTCTTTTTTTCTTTTTTTTCTTTTTTTTTTCTGACACACCTACCCTTTAAGGTAGCATTTCTCCTCATGGTGGTCCTAATACTCGCCCATGGGTAGCTTCACGCTTATCGGTTATAGGTTGTCTATTTTTTTTTTAGAGACAATTTTTTTTATTTCAACCATATCATATATCATAGCGTCAGCAAACAAGTGTGGACATTCAGGCAAACGGTCATTCACCGATACATCATCTCATTGACTAGTCACCTAGCTAACCACTCAGGCTTCCACTGCTAGGATCCCGTAACCAAGTGCTTATGAGTCTAATCTAAGATCAATCTATTCAGGGTACCGGATGAGAGCACGTCTCGCACACTTTTTGTTTCTAGGGTCTCTCCCTACAGCATGAAATGTCATCACCGGACATACGTCTGTCTATCAAAGACTTCTCACTCATTCTTTTCTCACTCATTTTTTTTTCTCTTTTTTTTTTCTTTCTTTGTTTTTTTTTTTTTCTCTTTTTTTTTTTTTCTTTTTTTTTTTTTTTTTCACACTCATTTTTCAACAATTAAAATTAAATACAAACTTTTCAAATAAAACACAAACTTTCAAATAGGCCTGGAATACCTGGTCAGGAGGGAACTTCATCGATTCAGATCAATGTCCAGTCTGCGTTTCTTGCTTGGATCACTGTCAGTCCAGTCCAACTGAGAGAGGATGGGGTCAAGCTTTGGCTCAAAAGCCAGGATCTGGTCAATCAACTCTTCGGCATTTGCTGCAGTCAAGAAAATGTCTTCCACAGATTTGGTGACAAACTCG
Source organism: Zanthoxylum bungeanum (assembly GCA_019454045.1). NCBI lineage: Eukaryota > Viridiplantae > Streptophyta > Magnoliopsida > Sapindales > Rutaceae > Zanthoxylum > Zanthoxylum bungeanum. The sequence goes on along the minus strand of SKCR01010895.1, from coordinate 38,664 downwards.
GTCTCTTGGCTTCTGGTAATTCAATGAAAGCATCTGTTGTACCTTCAAAAATAACACACAAAATTTAAAAATTCTACAACATGTATACACAAAACATGAAAACAGAAATCGCAACACAATGCGTGGGTTGCCTCCCTGTTAGCGCTAAATTCATCGTCTTTAGCCAGACATGACCGAAATCCTTCTGTCAATGTAGCTTCACCGTCGTCTTTAGTACTCGCGCCTTTGATTGCAATAACGATGGTTAGCTAAATCACAAAAAGAAGTCATCAGAAGTCAAGAAAGGCCATCGAATCATGTCAAAATGAGTTCTAAAATGTCAAAAGTTGTGGATCTCTTCCACTGAACATGTCGTGAATGGTCCAAACAGTTATAGGTTTCTGCCACCATTAACGAATTATCTCTCATTCTTGTGAATGCCAAGCACCAATCCCTCTGTCTTAACTTGCTCCGCCTTTGCTTTCACCGTCGTCTTTTGTGCTCGCGCCGCTTTTCGATTTTCTGATTCTTACTGCTTTCTCTCATTTCTCTTTTTTTTTTCTTTAAACCTGCAAATACAAAACAACAATATGAATACATGTGCATGTAAATATGAAAGTGAAGAGATACTCCCTTTTGTGATGGGTTGGATCCTCATTGTGCTCCTCGGCGCCATATGTCCCTGGTCGCTCTTTGCTGGTTTTCTATCTGTTTGACATCTGTAAAAACAAAACACAATACAAGAATGCAAGTTACGTGTATGCATGTATGCATGGATGAATTTCTTATCCCGTTGGGTTAGGTCTTCTACCGGTTCCCTTGGTGACTGCTCAGTCTTCTTTTTTCAGGCAAATGCAACTTCAATATGCTTACATCGGCTGACTCGGTGGTAAACTCATTTTTTCCAAATCTGGTAATCTCCTGGCCTTGTTTCCAATTTTCTGTCTTTTTTTCTGCTTACTCCTTCTGAGAATTCTCATGTTTCAGATACCTCTGAACATCGTGATACCAAGGCTTTCTGTCATCGGCTCCCACATCCGATATCTCTCAGTCTCATACACCGGCTTGCTTGCAGTGTTGTCAGCACAAGTGGTCCCATCACCAATTTCTCTGGATTTTCTCAAGCCGCCGCTAGTGTCACCAATGTGTCTGTCATCTGATTTTTTTTCGACAAGTGCTGAAATCTAAAGTCAAAGATTGTATGTGCCAGACTTCTTTGAGGTAGAACAACAACAATTATCCTTTAACTCTTATTCTCATTGCATCTTCAATTTTTCAAACATTTTTGACACGGTTTACCCAAACTGGAGAGTTGTTGTTTTCTGATAGGAGCAGTCTCTGAGGAAGTGGGCTCAGTCTTTGAAGGTTCTCCAGTGATCTTTTCATTCTGGTTGCACACGTTTCTGTTACTGGTGTACAGGGCACGGTCAAACTGGTCACCACATTGGTCAAAACTTGCAACTGTTTAGCAACTTCAGCTACCTTGGCTTCCAATCGATCTAGGCGGGATTCCCCGTTGACTGACTCACTCATACTGGTGATGATCCCTTGCAAATCATTCTTCTTTCCCAACCCAACGGGAGTCTATGATGGCTTTTAAGACAAAAAGGGTAACATGATGCATGAATGCATGACATATGATGTATGATGTACAGAAATAAATAAACTCATAAAATGATTCACACTAATTGGCCTGTTATCATTCTAAAGTATTCAATCACATCATTGCGCGGTGCAAACTTGTTCAGTTTGAAAAGACCTAACAGGTTTACACTTTTGCGATAACACAGCTAAATAACTTCAAATGATAAAAGGCCCAAACACAAATTGGCCCATCGGCATTTCAGAAATTTTGACCTAATTGTCAAAAGGACATGAACTTGTCCCGATTTAAACGAAAACGAGTTCATATCTTTTAACAAAGAGTCCAAATAAATCCAAATGACAATAGTCCAAAACACAAACATAAACACAAATGACAACAGTCTAAGACACATGCATAAACACAGTAGTCATGATTAATTAAAACACAAATCACAAACATTACAAGATATCATTTCTGAGCCAATTCTCTATATCCCCAGTGGAGTCGCCAGACTGTAGACAACAGGACCTGACGACGCTGTCCTAGGCTCGCGGCCTAGTTGAGAAGTACGAAATAACATGGAGTCGCCACCCGTGTGAGCCGGGAAATGAGATTTAAGGCCGCACTCACCCCTCGCAAGAGAAGACCTCAAACCTTTGGGTTCGGAATGGTCTCTTACTTTATGTCATCTTGTAATGTTTGTGATTTGTGCAATATTAATCAAAACTACTTAACATACATGTACAATGATAATTCAACCTAATTCACATTCATAAAAATAAATCTTACATTTAAATTTACATGCTTCGAAAATGAGTTTTCATAACATAACAAATACAAAAATAAACATGTGGGCCAGTAACTTGGCCACTATTAATGTAGGACCTCGCATACCTGATTAGATGTATATGACGTCAACCGAATACGCCGCGTCCGTAACAGTAGAGTAACAAAGGGTGCCCTCAGGTCTTACCTTCTAGTCGCTGTCCGGGAGTGCGTTCTGCGGTGCCGGAAGGGGTTATCATTCCACTGTTCTCACTGATGCGATTTTTCCGCTGTTTTGTCTGGGTTCGCCGTTTTCAATGTTTTGTCCGCTTTCAACGATTCCGCTGTTTCTACCGTTTTCACTGTTTTCACTCGCGGTTACAGTTTACCGTTTTATCTGTATTCTCACAGTTTCAACTCAAATTCTCTTTCTCTCTCTTGGTTATTTTGGTCACTGTTTTGGGCAAAGTTTCAGTATTGTTTTAGGGTTTCTTTGGGCTCGGTTTCACGGCAGTGTGCAGGGGGGAGCTTTTACGTGCATGGGGTGTGGCTGTTTCGGTAGTGTTTGGGTACAATTAAAGGGTAGTGTATGGAGGGGTTGTTTTCAACGTGAAGGTGGGCATGAACTGCTGGTAATTTGGGCTGATGAACGTCCTTGTGCGTGTGTCCCTCTTTTGCATGAAGTTCAGTGGGTACATGGACTGTGAGGGTCGTGCGTGAATCTGTCTCAATGGAGATCAGCTGCTGTTTGGTTTGTAGCTGTGAGGGGCTGTGAGGTGTTAAGAGTTGTGGTTCCTTTGCTTGTTATCACGTGGAGGGTAGTTTATTTGGTGATCCAGCAAGCGTGAGGGGCTGGTTTCAGTGGCCTGTTCCACATGCATGGGAGGGTTTCTTATGGCCTGTTTGCCGTGAATCAGAGGGGTTGAGTGCATGGGATGTGCTTGCGTTTTGTGCGTGTTTCAGGGGGAGTGCTGAGTTGCGAATGTGGGCTTTGGGGGCTGCATGCGTGGCAGTGAGCTCGGCAGCGTGAGGGGAGACAAGCTAGGGTTTAGTGGCTTTGTTGTATAGTTTGGTTGAAGTCGTGAGGGCAAGGTGGCGTGAAGGTGATGAAGGGCCATATTGCCGAGAGATTCAGAGGGCTGTTCGGGTTTATCAATTTATGGCCATGTGTATGTATGGAGCCGAGAAGGGCTGCTACGTGTGATGGACTGTTGCCGAGAGCATGAGGGGGGTTCCGGTAATGAGTAGAGCAGTTTAAGGATAGTGAGTTAGGGTGAAGTCTGTGCGTGGGGGAGCAGTTACACGTGAAGGGTTATGAGAAGGGTTGAGAGGTTGTGAATTGGGTGGATGATGATCAATGGCTTGTATGGTTGCAGGGAGGGGCTGAATGGCGTGGATTTAAGGCAGTATAGAGGGCTAGGTTTAGTCGGCAATTTTTGTCTCTTTATAGCTCAGTGTTGTGGCTGCCGTGAGTTTGTTTGTTGGCGTGAAGCTAGGTGGCCTTTGTGCGTGAGTTGGCTGATTGGTGAGGTTCGTTATTGAAGACAGCGAGTGGCTTGTGCGAGAGGGAGAAGCTGCTGCGTTAGTGAGGTGTAAGGGCTGATCGTGGGTTCTTTAGCGTGGATGGTTGCTGCTGAAGGAGGTCATCAAGGGCGAGATGAGAGGCGTTAGTGAGTATTTGATGAATGGTCTGTGTGGAAGGCTGTGTTGTCGAATGAAGGGTTTACATGGGGAGCTGGGTGCTTGTTGTTGCCGTATGCAGTGGGTGTTTTTGATGATGAAATTTGATCAAGATGATGAAGATCAAGGGTTGCCGAGAGATGTGCCTCCTCCAGGGATCAAGACCATTCATCGTCAAGGTGGATGATTGAAGGAAAAATAATGAAGTGTTGCCGTGAAAGTGCGTGAAGGGTATGGGTTGTGATGGGCATTTGCAGTGATAAGGTATGGGTGTTTGCAGAGGAGTGGGTGAGAGATGGGTTATGTAATGGGCGTGGGGCACTTGGTATGGGTAGTTGCATGGGTTGGCAGTGGCTTTTGTTTTGCTTCAATTGTTTAATGTGAGGGAATTGTTTAAAGAGTTATGGTGGTATTATTTGTTATTTTTGTTAAAGTTGTTATTTAATTGGTTTGTATTTTTTAATGGTTTAATTTAATTGGTTAGTAGATTTTAATTTTGCATGGAAGTTAAAGGGTCACAAGCAAGGAAAATTAGAGAGAGAGAATATGTGTGAGAAAGAGCGAGGAAAAGGTTCCGAGCGAAGGATGATTCTGAAATGGAAAAGGCGACGACGAACCCGAAGCAAACGAGCGAATAAAATCCACAAAACGTCAATTCTTGACTTTCCCTTTCCGACGGCCGCTTTCCGCCACTTCCACGACATGAAAAGGTAGTGCCTCCTTACGAGGCTCGTCATTGGGCATGATATGCAAAAATGCAGTGTCTACAGACATATGGTTCAATTGGATTATACTAGGTATTTGTAATTGACCATCGGAAGAGGCTTTTACATAAATTAGTGTTTCAGGTTAATAAATCAATATATTACCCAATTATAAAATAACCACTTATCTTTATATAATATTGGAATAAATCACAACCCTAGATAGTTTTAATATTGAATTTTCTCAAAATATCTTTTCAATCAATTTTAGTTACTTGTCTTTAAATTAGAATCGTCGCTATTTCAAATCAATTAATCAACCTGTTAGATACTAGTAATCAATTAACCTCATAAAATTAATAACTTAGGTATTAAGTCCTCGTGGGATCGATACTTTTTATACTACTTGAACGATACGTACGCTTGCGTTATACGTGTGTGTTTACGCCGGTCAGGACTTGTTCGGACCGTTCCTCCTAAGGTCTCGGGTCGGATAGGTAGATGCTTGTTGATCTTCTAGCCAACTCCCTTGTTTTTTATTACATGTCTGATGTCGTCTCTCTTTTCTCTTTTTTTTGTATGCTTAGGTCCTGAACCTTTCTTTTTGTCTTTGCTTTTGCAGGTATGTCGAATAGACCAAAGTACCTCCTCGGATGACCGGTTGACCGGTGCCGCGAAGAAAAACTAGCCCAGGTGGAGCTTGGTACTTCTCGGAAACGACCTGAATCTTCTGAGGATAGAAAGGTGACCACGGGGGTAGAAACGCCGAGCTCTCAAGGTCTATCTTCATCCCTGGGTGCCCCAATGGGTGTTACCCGTCCTGATAGCCCTCCAAGACCTTCCAGGAGGATGAAGCGTCGGTTTGGAGCTGTGGATACTCAATTGAGGCAGGAATTGGAGGAGGAGGAGGCTCCGAGCAGAGAAGCTCCAGTTCGGCATGAGGGTCCTTCCAAGAAACTGAAGGGTGCTGTGGTTTTTGGAATTGATGATCTTGGGAAGAATATTAGGGAGGTTACTTCCCATTTGGTACCGGCTTTCAATGAGTTGGCCGGGGCCGTACCTCCTGAGAAGATTCCGAGGTTTGAGGACCTTTCACCCGAGGAGGTAGTTGCAAAGTTGTGCTCCCAGCTGGCCCAGGTCACTTCTTTTACTTCTCTTCTATATCTGTGGTGTCTTTCAGACTTTGTTTTTATTTTTCTAACTTCTTTTTTCTTCTCGGCAGGCAAATTATTTGGCGGCCAAGAATAAGGACCTATTTATAAGCCTTTTGTCCGAAGCCGGCCAAGCCTAGAGGCTTCATAATCGTCTTTCTGAAGTGGAGGCCAAGTTGGCTAGTGCCGAAGAGAGGAATAGGGATCATGAGCTGGCTGCGGTTGATGCTGTCAAAACAAACAAAGCTCTTAAGGCTGCTGCTACTCTAGAGCGCAAGAACGCTGAAGAAGCTAAGGTGAGTTTGGTGGACACCCGGACTGAGATTGGGATCCTCTAGGTGGAAATAGGCAGCGTTGAGTATAAGCTGCGGGCCAAGGAGGAGGAACTGGGACGGGCCCGTGCCGATCTCAGAGATAGAGAGCTTGAGTGGGAGGCCGAGAGAGGACTCAATTCGTCTTGAAGGGGTCGGTGATTGTGCTGAAATTATACCAATGGTGCTGCCTGACCTGGATATGGGGCCGATCCATGTAGCCATCTGTTTCTGTAAATGGGAAATATCTGAGGAGGAGTTTCAGAAGTAGCTCCCCCCTTCTTCCGAGGAAGCGATGGATCCCGACCCGATTTCTGTTGCTCCGGTCCCGCAGGTTTCCCAAGAAGACCGACCTGAGGTTCCTGCTCCTGGCTAGGACTATCCTGAGATTCCACCTCCTATCCTTGAAGTAGGGGTCTCCCATGTTGCCGAGGCTGAAGCTGATGTTCCCCCTCTTGAGACCGAACCGATCCACCTGTCGTTTGAGCCAGCCGAGGAAGAACTTCCTGCCCCTGTGCGGATTGATTGAGAAGGGGTAACCCGGACGGGGCCCTGTGTACACTTGTCTCCTTTCTCTTTTTTTTTTTTTTTTTTTGAAATTACACTTCATATTTTATTTGAATATATATATATATGCGCATGTATTTTCTGCATTTTTCTTATGTTCCTTGTTCCGGGTGTTCTTCTTCAAATGTTTATTAAGGCTCGTTCGAGAGGGGATAATACGAACTGAGGCCCAAATTATTCAGTGGTCGAGGATGGACTCTGAGTTGTGAGAACACGGATGGTGGTGAGATGCAATCGGTGGGACGTAACCCGACCCCGAGCTGTAAGGAACACTTGGTCCTGGGGGAATGTTTCGCCCCCAGTCCAAAAGATATGCTCTGTGGTATATGGCCCGACCCCGAGCTGTAAGGAATTCTTGGCCCTGGGGGAATGTTTCGTCCCCAGTCCAAAAGATAGACTCGGTGGGATTTGGTCCGACCCCGAGCTGTATAACCAAGTGGCCTCGGCGGAACGAAATACAGCCTCAAGCCGAATAACTGAATGGCCTCGGCGGAACGTAATCCAGCCCCGAGCCTGATAACTAAATGGCTTCGGCGGAACGAAATCCAGCCCCGAGCCAAATATCCAAGCGGTCTCGGCGGAACGAATCCAACCCCGAGCTGATTAATAAAGTGGCCTCTGCGGAACGAGTCTAGGCCCGAGCCGAACAATCATTGGGACTTGCTGCAAAGGGAAGGGAATCAACCTTTGATGCCCTATCGAATCTGTCTTGGGCATCCCCTTTTCAGACCGATGAAAAACAAAAAACAAAATTTGGAAAATAAAACCAAAAGAGTGTAAACAATAGCACGGATACCTCTGAACAGCGTCCTGTCCGAGGCCTCCAAAACATAATTCTGAATCTTTCAATTCAGTGTCCCGGCGAACCAGGATTTGGATCAGTAGAGCGTTTAAATGGTAAGGGCACATCCTATATACGTCGGGCCACTGTGGAGCCTGTGTATTGTACGAGGGCTCCTCCTTACCACGCTGGAGCAGGCACACGCTACAGGGGCACAATGCATCCTCGTGCTGTGCCTCTCTTGGATCGAAATGATGAATGGATCAAAGAGTGTCCGGGATACTAAGGGCACATTCCTCCTTAGTTCCGGCATCACTGGAGCTAGCAATCGTCATGGGGGCCTCATCACTCCCCATGTTATGCTTTCCCACGGATCCATTACATCGGGTAAGTGAGGATCAAAGAGTGTTCGACACATTAAGGGCATATTCCTCCTTATGTTCGGTAACACTGGAGCAAGCAATCGCCACGGGGGTATCATCCATCCCCGTGCTATGCTTCTCACGGATCCTATACATCGAGTATGTCCCTGAATATTTTGAGGACCCCGAGCTTAAGAGAAACACTTGGTTGGGGGGAATGTCCCGTCCCCTGACCAATGAGCATGACTCGGTGGGACGTAACCCGACCCCGAGCCGAATAGTCAAGTGGCCTCGGCGGAACAAGATCCAGCCCCGAGCCGATTGTCGCAGTGGCCTCGGCGGAACGTAATCCGGCCCCGAGGTGTTCGAAACATTAAGGGCATATTCCTCCTTATGTTCGGTACCACTGGAGCAAGCAATCGCCACTGGGGTATCATCCCTCCCCGTGCTATGCTTCTCACTGATATATACTTTGATTCACTTTCGTCCCTGCTGTTTAATGCTTGTATGGAATTGACTGATTCTGGTGTGACTTGTGTTTCTTATGGTGGTAGCCGTGTGACCGGCGTAAACACACACGTATAACGCAAGCGCACGTATCGTTCAAGTAGTATAAAAAGTATCGATCCCACGAGGACTTAAAACCTTTTTGTTATTAATTTATGGGGCCAACTGATTACCAGTATCTAACAGGTTGTTTGATTGATTGATTTGAAATGACGATGATTCTAAATTTAAAACAAGTAAATAAAATTGCTTAAAAGTAGGTTGAGAAAAATCCAAATTTATAAAAACTATCCAGGGTTGTGATTAATTCCAATATTATTTAGAAGATGAAGTGGTTATCTTAAAGTTGGGTAATATATTGATTTATTAACCTGGAACACTAATTTATGTAAAAGCCTCTTCCGATGGTCAATTACAAATACCTAGTATAATCCAATTGAACCATATGTCTATGTCAACCAAATTACCTAGATTCATTAAGATTAAGTTCCAATTATGGCTACCCCCGCCCGACAGGTATATTCCTATCCTGTAAGGAAATCTATTAAAAGGGTTATCTATCCTCAAGGAAGATCGTGGGTTATTGAGTCTAAGGTCTTAAACTTAAAATCCCTATGTCTAGTTCATTTTAAGTTTACCTAATCAATTTTATTAATGGCCAGTTAATAAAAAGCATTAAGATTAAGACTCAATAAATAAATCTTTAAATTACCCAACCTATAATCTAACCCCTTATAAACCGGTTATATTGAAATTCATCACAACCCTAGATACTAACTTAGTTACAATACATAGCTATGGCTAATGAAAACTTAAAAGACATAAAATAAAAATGCTAAAAAGTAACTGCGAGAAAGTAAAAGCGGGAAAGTAAATGAAAATAAACTGCCAAGATAAAAGGAATTACTTTTACTAATTACTAACTTAGATATCTCCCTTAGTATAACATAATCACTTGTGAGATTAAAACCAACCGACCATAGAGGCGGTATCCTGATTAAGTCAAGTTAAGTCCGACCAGCCATAAAGGCGGTAAAATTTGTCCATGAACTTGCCATGTAGGCGATAAAGAAATAACCAGCCATAAAGGCGGAACCAAAATTAAATTACCAACCGACCAATCTGGCGGTATCCTTGCTTAGTCAGGTTTAACAGTTTAAATTAAATAGCCCACCGACCAATATAGCGGTATTCCTTTTTAAGTCAAATTTTAGAATAGTGAATATGTTGTGTCTAAGGGAGATTAATCTAAGATAGTAACAGTAAAAGAATTACCTTTCACCTCGGCAGAGGGAAGTTACCTCCTCATGGTTGAAAAATAAAAACTGAAAAAGTAAAGAAAGGAAAGTGTTATGCGTAAAAGTAAATTACGGAAAGTAAAACTGAAAAGTAAAGAAAGAAAGTGCGAAAGTGAAAATTAATTACTGAAAACTAAAAATAAACAAACTAGATACAATCTTTTTATTTTTCATTAAGGATTTCAAAGAAGAAAGTATGAATTTTACAAATGAAATGGCTTGGTATTTATAGGCAAAATTTTGCCACCATCAAATCATCAATCAATTTCTCCACCAATTACATTATTAATTTCTCCACTAATTACTCCACCAAATCCATAATTGCTCCAATAATTTCTTATCTTGTTTGGTGGTGATTTGATAATTTTTATAATTATTAATTAATAATATTTTGCTTTGAAAATGATTGATAATGACTTTTAATAATTACACTCCACACATTCTGGATGGTTCATCATTTTCGGTCATGAAATATCAGAATTCGAAACTATTTTCTGTTTCAAAGTTGTAGATCTTTGAGTCTTCTTTAATCTGGCACTTGAATCAGCTCAATCCGATATCTGAGTAAAAAGTTATGCCCAACATACGACAGATGTGCAAAACTGGAATTTCCAAAACTGCACTTCGTCAAAACGCCCTTTCAAATTTCCAATCTCCAAAATTAATATATCAAGTCCAATAATTGCCCTTATTTGATCCACATTTCGTCCTAAATGATTTCATTGAGTCCCGATATTATTTAATCTGCAAAATAAACTAAAACACATCAAAACATTCATCAAACCCGAGAAACTAAACAAAATATTAAGTAAAAGGGGCGGTAAATATTGATATATTTTCCGCTCATCACCGTGGTCGGGTGGTTGCGGGTTTTGTGCTTTTGACCCTGGACCGTTGTATTGAGTATGTCCCCGGAGTTTTGAATATGGTTCACAAAATTTTTATTTTTTAGAAAAGTGGGTGAAAATTTTGGAAAAGAAAGTTTTATTTATATTCGGGGACATACTGCCATTCTTACAACTCTCTGCGGGCCATTTTGAGAGAGGCTTTATATCAAATTTTCGTCCCTTGTCGGGTTGCTGCAAAAAAAAGAAGGGAGGGAGAATTTTTGAAGTATTTTCTCAACATCTCGGCGTTCCATGGTTTTTTTAATCTTGTGTCGTCCAGCTGTTCTAGGATGTAAGCCCCTGGCCTTACCACCTCTGTGATTTTGTAGGGCCCTTCCCACTTGGCACCTAACGAGCCCTCCTCTGGTCGTCGGGTGTTTAAGGTGACCCTTCTCAATACTAAGTCGCCCGGGAGGAAGGAGCGGGTCTGAACTCTTCTGTTGTAGAAGCGGGTCATTCTTTGTTGGTAGACTGCTGCTTTTATAGCTGATTTCTCTCTCCTTCCTCGATCAGGTCGAGGTGGTTTTTGATAAGTTCTTATTCTGCTCATTCCCAAAGTGGCGGACCTGTGAGTTGCTACCCCGATTTCTGCTGGAATGACGGCCTCACATCCGTATGATATGGAAAATGGTGTTTCCCCTGTGGAATCTTTGTAGGTCGTCTGATGTGCCCATAGAACTTCTGGTAATTCTTCGACCCATAAGCCTTTGCATGATCTGAGCCGAGCTTTAAAGTTTGCCTTGATGGTCTTGTTTGTTGCCTCAACCTATCCGTTTGACTTGGGATGGGCTGGCGAGGCGAATTTTAAAGCGATCTGGAGGTCTTCGCAGAGCTTCTGAATCCTTTGCTATCGAATTGTTTCCCGTTATCGGTGATGATCGCCCGAGGGATTCCGAACCTGCAGATAATGTTCTTCTTACAAAACTCTGTGGCCTTCTTCTCCGTGATGGTGGATAGCGGCTAGGCTTTGCCCATTTTTGAAATAGTCTATGGCCACGATTGCATATTTCGCCTGCCCTCGCCCTTTTGGCATTGGCCCTATGATATCTAGCCCCCACTGCGCGAATGGCCAGGGGCTGGACAGGGTGGTTAATTGTTCTGCCGGTTGATGGTGGATGTTGGCATTTTTCTGACAATTCGCATTTCTGGGCTACCCTCACACCGTCCTGATGCATGGTCGGCCAGTAAAATCCTTGTCTTAAGGCTTTAAAGGCGATTGATCTTCCTCTGGCGTGACTTCCACAGATGCCCGTGTGAATTTCCCTGAGCACATAATCGGCTTCCTCCTCTGTTAAACATCTCAGGAGGGGTACGGTATAGCCTCTCCGGTAGAGCACCCATTCGATCAGGGAGAACTTGGTGCTCTTGAATTTTAGTTTTTTGGCCTCCTTTTTGTCTTTAGGGGTTTCCCCTGTTTCCAGGTATCTTCATGATGATTTGCCCCGGTGGCTTGCTCAGGGGAATATATGCTTCTTCTCGGACTACATGATTCACCTGGGTCGCGACCCCTCTTTCCTGATCTCTTCGAGGTATCGGTTTGAATTATTTGGGTTCGGATTGAATTTTTTGAATTCCCTGTCCGGTCGTCGGGGGGCCTCTGTTCTTGTTGTTCTTTCTCGAATGGTTGTTCCCTTCGGGAGATCTTTTCTTCGCTTTCTAACAAGATAAATTTCCGGGCTACCTCTAGAGCGGTAGCATAATCTGGTGTGTCTTGGATTCTTAGGTGAGTCCATAGTTTTCCGACCCTTAGGGCTCCCTTTAAACTTTCCAGGGCCTCTTGAGACTCGTACCCTCCGACCTCGAGTACCATATTGTGGTACCTCTCGATGAAAATTTTTAGGGGCTCGTCATCTCCTTGCTTCATAAGCCTCAATTCTCCAATCGTCTTCTTGGGGACGCAGGCCCCTTTAAAGTGTCGAACGAACGACCTTTTAAGCTGTGTGAAGCTTCCGATGCTCCCCGGGGCCAAACTTCTGTACCATAGGATGGCGGGTCCACCCAAAGTTAGGGGGAACACTTTGCAGGTGGCATCTCCTACCACTCCCTGGACTTCCATCAACAAGACAAAGCTTTCGATGTGGGATTTCGGGTCAGAGTGGCCTTTGTAAGGTGCCATGGTTGGCATGTTGAATCGCTTTGGGAATTTTGCCGACTTTATTTCTTCCGTGAGGGGAGATTCCTCCTCGCTATCCCGGGCATCCCCTGTATCAGTCTTGAGGCCTACCCCCCACTTGGTCATCTCATTTTTCAACCAAGACTTTATTTCACTGCTTGTGCCGCCATGTCGTATCCTGTGCCCCTCTGTGCGCCTATTGCCCCGGGTGCGGCGTTCCTCATCCCTTGGAATTTCCCGCACACTTTCGCTATGCTCCATGTCCTCTCTTCTGGAGTCGCGAAGACTGTCATAGGAGGGATCCGGTGATGGTCTTCCTTCTTCTTCTTCCCATGTGTCCTCTGTTCGTGAATCTTTTTCTACAACTACGGATTTTATCCCATAGGGGCCCCTCCTCCTGGGTCTATCGTCTTCACTTGTGTCTATCACCATTTTCCCTTCTGCTCTTTCACTTCTTCTTCGACTGGTTCCGACGTCTGGTCTCTCGTTATTCGTTCCTTCCATTCTCTCCAGCCGATCCACCATGGATTTCATACTTTCTTTCATCTTCTTCATCCAATCTGTAGACGGATTCCCCGACGATTGGTGATTTCCGTCTTCTGCCATCGTCTTACTACGCGAACTGCTTTTTGTTGATTTCCCACAGACGGCGCCAACTGTTGACAGTGGATTTTGGTCTCAGGGCAATACAGGAATATCACTCCCGAGGCAATCCTCCTTCAATAGTGAATTTGTTTGGTTATGGGGGAAATCAAAAGCAAACTTAGCAGAAGGTAGATAATGCGCCAATCAAACAAGGAGATTTAACGTGGTTCGGCGGATTTTTATCCGACCTACGTCCACGGACACAAACAGGACTATACTTTTATTGCTGAAACTCGTATTTCTTGTCCTTTTTACAAGTTTTTTTATTCTCATCCTCTTACACATAATCTACCCTTCTATTTATAATAGTGAAGAAATCAGACTTCTTCTAGTATGTGGATTCCTATTTGAAATAATCTTCTGTTCCCACAAGGAAACCTTTATCAAATCTATCCCTACTTCCTTTATCCTTCTAGAACACTGTCTTTCATCATTATCCCTTATGAAGGTAGGACTGTCTTCTTATCCATAAGAATAGGGAGTCATCTTCCGGAGAATGTATCGCCATCTGGTCGGTCTTCATGGGGTCAGTCATGATAGTCCTTTGAATTGAGAATACTGTTGTCGATCTGATAATGCTCGGTTATTCGCACCAAAGTGCTCGTCTGCCGATCATAAAGAGCTCGGTCTTTACCTGTTGTGGTCGGTCTGTAACCATAATGTGCTCGGCCTCTTATTGCAAAGTGCTTGGGCCCTTGCTGCTGGCTTTTTATGGGTCGGGTCGGTATTAATGATCTCGCCCAAGAAGGGAATTACCCTTGTCGTGCTGTTTTAAATACCATAGTGCCTGAAAACACCATCAACACAGTTGTTATAAGTGATTTTGCACGTTAATGGTGGCATCACAAAATTGAAAAGTAGACGTGTTACTTTTTAGGATTGCAGTTAATTTACCTATTCAACCATGAGTATCGACATCAGTAATAAATTGGATGGCTATTGAGTTGTAATATTTCGATATGCATAAATTTTGTGATGGTGTTTGTATGCACTATCTTATTTCTCATTGTTGTTCTAATGAATTCAGTCAAATTCGGAAGGTCAGTCAGACCAACAATGCTTGTATTCCAAGTTCTGTTACATTTCTAGTCTACTGTCTGGTTTAGAATCCTTCCCTAGATAAAGCTTCAACAATAATTTACTCATACCATCTTTATTTGCAATCTGTAGGAGCAGTTTGCTGATATTGGATATTTTCATTCTATAGTATCTTGCAGAATTTAAAAGTGATGAAATTGAAAATATAGGCTATATTTAGTAGTACCATTAACAAAGTGTGCATTAACAAATGGTAAATTATAATTTTATCTTAAGTTAATAAAATAATTGCATTTTTCTTAATTTTTTGATGGTAATGAAAAGATAAAAATCTTAATTTTTGTAAAACATGATTTTTAAATGGAATGACGATAATTATTGTATTTTTTAATTGTTAAATAAAAAATTTATATTTATATTTTAACCAAAACACAATTTTATTAACTCATTATTGATCAAATCACAATACAAACAAGACCTTAATTGATATAAACCAGATTATCAGTTCTTACATGGAGGGATATAGATGAAACTGTTCTTTTTAATTACATGAAAACTTGTGTAGTACACCTTAAGAGTACGAGGAGAGTTCTGAACAATTTATGAGCTCACGAGAAATTTCTATAACATGGTAACATAAATTTAGATGATATAGTTCAATCAACTCTTTCTGATAATTTCCAAACGCACCCAACTTAAAAGAACAATAGAATTAGAAACTCAAATTTGAAGAAGGTCAAGGAAAATAGATATAATCACAAGATCATAATTCTCAAAGTGACAATAAATATCTTTGACAACATCACTGTTGGATTTTGATTCTCGCTCTTCATCATCACTTCTTGATGAATTTGATGATGAACTTTAGTTGGAAGCTCTTTGCGCGCCTTGAATGTTGTAACGGTAAAACTTTTTGAGTCAGAAGATCAAACTAGAACTGTAAATTTTTGGGAAAAAAATAAAAAAAAAAAACCTATTCATATGATTAGAACATATGGCTTGTGATCAAATAATCCTCATATAGAATAGTAAAATCCACAAATTTACAAATTAAACTATAGGATAAGAAGCAATTCAGATTGGCAACACTAGCACCATTAAGCACCAATTTAATGGGATAGAACTGTAACAAATCTTCACGTCTTTCACATTTATTTTAATGTTATTAATAATTATTGTAAGTTCATGGATAGAACTCATCCCTTATAATCAATTTATAAAAATTATAAAAAAAAAAAAAAGGAAAAAAAAATGAAAAAAAGAAGGGGCATAAGACTTATAAAACATTAATTAATACCATATTTAATCAATATGAGATAAATAGATCATTACATAAAAATAAATGAGTGAGCAGAAGATTAATTACTCAACTGACCTTTCTTACTCTTGGTATATTAATTTGTCATCTATCTTAACTAAAGGGATGTGAGCAATCTTGGACCACTCTTTTCCTGTATCTCTTTTGCACACTTTTTGTAGTTTTGGACATCCCCATATGCATAAATGCAAAAGCGAGGATGGAAGGCCCTCCTCGGGAAATGATTTGAGATTTGGGCACTTATAGATGCGCAGGTATTCAAGAGAGGTGAGGCTTTGAAAACACGTTGATGATAGGCATCTCAATTTCGTCCAACTCCCAAGATCCAAATAAGTTAGAGAGACGGGCAACATCATTTCCATCTCTGCATCATCACATCCTCTAATGTCGAGTTTTGTAAGAGAAGTAAGCCTTTGCAACCCCCACTCGATCAAAGCCTTATACACTTTCATATTATCAGTACCGAGTGTTTTTAGATTGGTGGGAAAACCTTCTTCTGGAAATACCACACTTGGACATTCGAATATCGTTAAATCTTCAAGAGAGTTGAGTTTGTGCATGTCATTTGGCAGAGCTTCAAGTTTCTCACAATCCCTTACATGAATGCTCTTTAAACAGTTAAACCCTCTTTCTGGGAAGGAAACTATACTTGGACAGCTTCTTATATCAATGCTCTTTAAACAGTTAAGCTTGTCCAGGCCATCCGGTATTGACTCCAGCTTTGGACAATTCCATATCTCGAGTTCTTCAAGCGCCTCAAGTGACTGGATTATTCCAAACGATGAACTGGTCAGCTCAGGGCAGCTGCGAATATGCAGATATTTCAACATCACTGAAGAAGAATAAGAAGATGAAGGAGAAGCATCCTCTTCGTCGTCGACCAAATGCCTCCACATCTTACAATTCTCTATCTCAAGACTTTTAAGAGATAAAGGTAGTTTGCGTCTTCCAATGGATGTTAGAGAATCACATTCTTTGATAAACAAACTTTCCAGTTTTGAATTGCTGCCTATAATTTCCTCAGGCAAGGATTTTAAAGCTCTGCACTGTCCAATTTTAAGAGACCGCAGATTTGTGGGGAAAAAATTTATCTCTGGATATGGAACAAGACTTACACAACCTTCTTCGATTGATACCTCACCAGGGAAACTGAGAACAACATGCATCCCTTGTTCAGGGTTCATATGATCCCACCATGACTCGATCTGTTGAAAATCTGCAATCCACAAAGTCTCCACTTGCTGAAATCCCTGGTTTAGAAATTTTCCAAACTCCAAAATATTTGTAATAGTCACAGACCTAGACTTGGCAGCTGTACAATCATCATACATCATCCATTTGCGTCCATATACTTGTAATGAACTATTTAAAATAGTCATAGAATCTGTAAAGTTGGAGTCGATCAGAGTGCTGCACACAAGTCCTTTGCAATCATCAATTTTTAATTTGCTGAGCATCGGATAGCTTGAGAATGAAACTATCAACTCTGAACATTTATCAACAACAAGTTTCTCTAATGAAGGAAGCTGCTCGGGCAGATTTCCAGACAAATTGGGACATTCCACTATGGAAAGTTTACGGAGGTTAGAGAATCCTGCAACAAGACCATTTTCTTCCGAATTGATGTCCCAGCACTTCCATTCTTGCAAATCCTCAAAACAAAGAGTCTCTAATGATTGAAAAGGCTTTGAGCAATCCTTCCCACAAAATTCAGAACCTATTTTTTCTATTTTCTTCATCCCTTGATGATGAGGCGTTTAAGTGATCCCATCAGCCCGAGTGAAGGCAAGGACGTGCAATTTTCACAATTTTCTAATGTGAGATCCTCCATCTTTGAGAATGATGGATCACCTATCCATTGTGGAAATCTTGCACCAACATAGTACTCGATGCTAAGCACTTTAATGCTTTTATGAGGTTGCAGTATGTCAAGCACATGTTCTTCTTCTACTTCATTTCGTGAGATGTGAAGTTGAGAAACCCATTTTAATGACACTGCTTCTAGATTTTGCTTCTCTTGTAGAGCGGCCTCCCTTGCATCGTTTGAATTTTTCACATTCTCTAATCCAGATATACAAATTTCTCCGCCAATGTATTTTAAATTCTTCAGATCTTTCAAACCGGAAATAGTTCCACCCCTGCCCACAATAAAATTCGATAACTTTCGGAGATTCTTCAATTCCTTCATTCCCAATGGCATCTCTTTCAATAATTTTGCGCCTTTTATATCAAGATGACGCAAATTGATCAACTTTCTCATTTTGGCTGGCAGTTTTGTGAGACGATAACAATATCTTAAAATCAATATTTGCAAGT
The DNA here is from genome assembly GCA_019454045.1 of Zanthoxylum bungeanum. Taxonomy (NCBI): domain Eukaryota; kingdom Viridiplantae; phylum Streptophyta; class Magnoliopsida; order Sapindales; family Rutaceae; genus Zanthoxylum; species Zanthoxylum bungeanum. The sequence goes on along the minus strand of SKCR01010895.1, from coordinate 20,657 downwards.
TCATCAATGAGCTTGTCAACTCAGGTAAACTTATGACAGCAGTGCCAGCAAGGTTGAGATACCTTAAAAGCTTCAGGTCTCCAATTGAACAAGGTAACTCAGAGATGTGGTATCCTTCTAAAGACAGTACCCTTAACTTTTTGAATTTTGGCAATAACTCAGATAGAAACATACTAGTAATGCATCCCCAATAGGCACCTCTAATTGCTACTGGCACAAATGTTCTCAGATGTTCAACTTTATGGAGAACTTCGAATTTATTTTTACCATCAAGCGGACTCCGATTGTAAGAAAAATGGCGAACCCTGTCAAATCTTCTTGATGATTTATTTGCCTCTTCTGACTTGAAAACGGTTTCTCCGGCAACAAATTGAGCAAGATCATGAACAAGGTCATGCATTACAAATTTAGAACTATCACCACTTGATATTTCAAAAATTGACCTTGACAACAGATCTTCAAAACACTCTCTGCCCCATTCTTCTGGTTGCTTATTGCCTTCTGATTGTGGAATAAGACCTTCGGCCATCCATAGAAAAACAAGTTCAGTCTTCTCAAATTCATAATCTTTGGGGAAAATAGCACAATAAGCAAAACATCTCTTCAAGTGAGAATGTAGATAATGATAACTCAATCTTAACACTGAGAGAATGCCATTTTGTTGTGGTAGATCCAATATGTTGTTGTCCAATATTGTATCCCACTCATCATGTCTCCTAGAACGTAAAAGACCCCCAAGAGTCTTTGCTGCCAGGGGCAAGCCTCCGCATTTCCCAACAACCTTCTCACGAAATTGAGCTGGACACTCAATCAATGCGTGCATCTTAAACAAAGACCAACAATCTTCATCTGAGAGGCGCTGGAGGTTATATTGTTGAATAGGTTCCATTGTTGATGCAACACGGAAATTGCGAGTGGTGACAATTATCTTACTGTTTGGTGCTGCGGCCAGGAATGGAGCTTTCAGGTCTTCCCACAAGCCGTAGTCCTCGTTCCAAACATCATCTAGGACCAGCAGAATTCTTTTTCCATCCACTGCTTGTCTCAAACGAACCTGCACTTCATTTAAAGTGTTGAAATCACAAGTAGCGAAGGTGATTGACTCGAGAAGTGCCTTTGAGATGCCCAAAACATCAAAGACGTCTGAGACACAAACCCAAGCTTTTACATCAAAATTGGAATCTTTAACTGCCTTGTCATTGTACACCTCTCGAGCAAGAGTTGTTTTTCCGACCCCACCCATGCCGACGATATGTATTACAGCAATGTTGGCATGATCAGTGAATACCATATAAAGTATTTTGGCCTTATCTTGGCGTCTCCCAAAAACAGAGGGTTCAGTCGGCACACTTGTACTTGGTGGCCTTCGCTGTGCAGCAGCAGTCGATGATGTCCCTCCAGGAGTATTCAAAAGCAATCCAAAATCATTTCTTTGTTTACACAGTCCATCTAATCGGCTACTAATTTCTTTTATGCGGGACCGCATACTGTCATTGAACTTAACAGTACTCGGATTGAAACAACTAAAACAAGAAGGAACGAGCCTCTGTATTTTGCTACTGCTGGCCTCATGGTCATGGTCTGCCATCAACTTGCGCTCCATATATTTGGTGTAAAACTCATCAAGAATGTCCTCAGCATCATAAGCCAAGTCTCGGAGATTGTCCAGCCACAGTTTCACAGATCTTTCCGTCAGTTGCTTCTCCTCTGCATCGCCGAGCACCGCCTGAATCATATTCCAATGACTCTCCTACTTTGTTATCTCGGAATCAACTCCGCCTAGAAGTTGACGGACAAAATTAAGGAAATCACGGGAAGCCAACCTGTCAAACAAAACGTCCAAGAAAGCTGAGAGGAAGAGCTCTGCCATGGTTTAGTTTGTTGGCCGGAGAGAAAGGAAAACGGGATCAAATGGGAAAGAGAGAACAAGCAAAAAGGAAATGAATGGATGTTGAATAATGGAAAGCCTGACTAGAATTGATCAATTGAATACCGTGTCAGTGTGGACCCCACCAGCTGCCCCTGCCCTACTAAAATGACCAACAATTATTTACCCTCTGCCTTCTTCTCCACTCACCAACAGGCTCGAATCATGGTAATTTAAATGACAGCAGCAATGGTATGAGCGGCTGGCTAATTAAATGATTTTTGGGTCTATGGGTCCTAGCAAGTTCAGGAGGACATGAAGAGAATTTAACATGAAGAGAATTTTCAGTTCAGTGTGTTAAAGGCTGAAGACAATAATTAAGGGTATCTGGCCTAACAGAGTGGTCAGACTCGATTCTCATTTCCTCACCGACCCGATGAGTAAAAGTATTTAGAGAAGCAGAGTGATCAGGGACCTCAAGTACGACCCGACCCGGTGGCTCGACAAGACGAGATGGATATTGTTACGGCCACCCAACCTAGTGGGGCAGGCCGGGGTGGACTAGGTCAGGTCGGGGTGACATTGATCACGACTGAATGTGTAGGTGTAAACACGACCTGAGGACTTGCACCATTTATAAAGTCTTGATATGACATGCACAGCTTGTAAGATTATCTTCTGACACATGCCACCGCGTGAACGGGTGGATACAAGTTGGTATCATAAAAGTAGCGTGTGGATTTTTTCAAGAAAGGGTTTGAGTTTAATGAAGTGTCAGATGGCAGGTTTACTTTCGGCAGCAACAGGCTCACAAGGCTGACATCACGAGGACGGTGGAACAATGTTATTTTCTTTATTATATAAAGGGGTTGAGTGAACTTTTAAAAGGGTTAGCAATTTCCATTCTAAAAAGCTTGTAAGAAAGATAAAAAGTTGATTTTTGGAGAGAGGATGCGAGAGAGGTCGGTCACATTTGTAATAGTCATTTTGCCTTGGTCGATCAAACCCGACCACGTTATAATAACTCTCTTTCTTTGTGTCTGTGGACGTAGGTCGAATCCATTCCGCCGAACCACGTTAAATCATTTGTTCTTATATGTTTGTTTTCTGTTTTAACTGCTAAGTTTGCTTTTGGTTCCCAACAAACCAAACAAATTCACAGTTTGGGAAGATTGTTCGAGGAATGAGTTTACGGATTTGTCCCTGAAACGAAAATCAGTCGTCAACAGTTGGCGTCGTCTTTGGGGAAACAGAACAAAAGCAGTAGACATGTTAAGACTATGGCGAAATACGAGAACCAGAGGTCTTCGGAGGCTTCAACAACGAAATGGATGGATAAGATGGAAGAAAACATGAGAAATGAGAGTGAGTCAACTCAAGCCCTTATCAAGACCATGATGGAGAAGCTGGAAAGTTTAGAAAAAACGAACGACGAAAGAATTGAAGTTGGTCTGAGTCGGAGGAGGGACGAGGTAACTAGAGGAAATAGGGTTGATGATGGTGGAAGGAGGAACATCCAAAAAATGAGATCTGCAGTTGTAGTCGGAGCTTTGCCGGAGGGAGAGTTGTGGGAAGTGGAAGACGGCAGGAATTCACTGGAGTCTTCTAACAACAGCTCGCGTTTCACGGAAAGTGACCGTGGGGGGTATCTTGAGGAAGAGCGGGGGATCCCCAGTCACATGAGGTATCGTGCACGGGGTGGTAGACGTGGGGAAGCTCATGGAAAAAAGCATGATAGCACTGAGAACCAGATGAATGGCTGGTTTAGGAAGGAAATGAAGAAGTGGGAAGAGAACATGAAATGGGGGACATGGGACAACCAAGATAGAGAGACAACCTCTCCATTTACAGAAGAGATTTTGGCGACAGAGTTCCCCAGGCGATTCACCATGCCATCCATGGACCTTTACAAGGGTCATACTGATCTCATATCTCATGTTGAGAGGTTTATCCTGCTGATGGAAATTCAATGAATGATAGGATATGCCATTTGCAAGGTGTTACCTCTGACCTTAGGCTCGTCGGCAAGTTTTACTCAGCTGAGGAAGTCTTTTGTTCGATATTTTAAAGGGGCTTGTGTGCCGAGGAAAACCTTGAGGGCGTTGAGGTTGGTGAAGTAGTGAGATGAGTCCCTAAAGAATTTTGTTTAGAGGTACCATAATATAGTGCTGGAGATCGGGACGTATGAATCCCGAGAGGTACTTGAGAGTTTTAAAGGGGCCCTCAAGGTCGGGAAGTTATGGACTCACTTGAGGATTTAGGATGTGTCGGACTAGGTCGTGGCTCTGGAGCTGACTAGGAAGTTTATCCTGGTGGAATGAGATGAGAAGGCCGCCCGGGGAGGGAATGCTCAAAAGTTAAAGATGGTTCGGCCTGAGAATCAGCGGGGACCGAGTAGGGATGTGAGAAGGCCGTCTCCGAGATAGAGGGAGTTCAGACCAATGCCGCAGAATAATATGGCCCAAGAGAGAAGGGCATATATCCAGGTTAATCACGTGGCATGAGGTACGGTGTACACTCCTTTGAACAAACCACTGGCTCATATAGCCAATGAGATCCATGATAAAGATCTATTGATGGAGCCTGACCCGAGGAAGTACCCTGTTGAGAAGAAAAATGAGAGGTCGTACTGTGTGCATCATAATCAGATGGGGCACACAGCGGAATGATGTAGAAATCTGCGAGAGCAAATGGAGAATTTAGTACAAAATGGGTATTTGAACGACTGCATTGATCAATAAGTCGTAATGGCCAGGCAACGCAGGAAGCCGAGGCAAATGCTCACTATTGTCGGGGGAAGGACATTGGCTGGAGACTGGAATCGGGCCAGGAAAAATTATTGCAGGGTAAAGGGGTCGGAAGTTTCAATAACAAAGAAAGCCCCGAGGATCCAGAGGGGTCGACTTGTCCCCATCATGTTTACGGAGGAAGACGTCAAGGGTGTGAGTTATCCTCATGATGATGCGTTGATAATCAAGGTCGTTATTTGAGGGGCCGAGGTGGATAGGATTTTGGTAGACCCTGCGGTGGATATAATCTCCAATGAAGCTTTGGACAGACTGGGTGTGGAGTATGCCGCTTTGTCCCAGGATGCAACACCATTGTACGGGTTTGGATGTGCGACTGTCGTCCCATTAGGTCATATTCAGTTGGCAATGACAATGGGACAGCCCATCATACGCGGACCATGATGATGGATTTCACGATGGTTGATTGTCTGAGCAGCTACCAGGTAATTGTGGGTCGGCTTTTATGATGAAGTCGAGGGCGACCATATCTTGTTATTTTCTGAGTATGAGTGGTGTGAGGAAGCCAGAATATGACTAGAAGTTGTTTCGCCACTTTTTCCAGGGAAACGCTTTGTGTTGAGGAGGTGGGCAGGAAGAGGAAAGACATAGAGGAAGAAGGTATATGGGGCGAGTCCCTAGGTCCATGACCCGAGGATCCTGTATAGTTGGGGCAGGAGAAGATTTGGAGCCAGTAGAGCTCTTTGGCCCCAGAAATGTGATAACGGTTGAGGCAGGCCTAGAACAGAATCTGAAGAGAGGATTGTTTGAGTTTTTAAAGGGTTATGCGGATATTGATCTCAAGTTCATCAGACATCGCTTGGCGGTAAACCCGGATCATAAGCCCGTCAAGCAGAAGAGAAGAATCTTCAACCAACAACGCTATAAGGCAATATGGGCAGAGGTCGAGAAGCTGTTGAAGACCGATTTTATCAGGGAAGTGAAATACCCGGAGTGGGTATCTAATGTGGTCTTGGTAAAGAAAGCCAATGGGAAGTGGAGAATGTGTGTGGTTTTCTCCGACCTTAACAAAGTTTTCCCCAAAGATAGTTTCCCATTCCTAAAGGTGGACCAACTGGTGGATTATACGGCATGTCATTGACTGCTCAGTTTCATGGATGCCTTCTCGGGGTATAACCAAGTCAAAATGCATCCCGAAAACGAGAATAAGACAACTTTTATCACTGATCATGGGTCGTACTACTACAAGGTGATGCCCTTTGGATTGAAGAATGGCGGGGTTACTTATCAAAGACTAGTGAACAAGGTTTTCAAACCTCTCATCGGTAAGACAATGTAGGTCTATGTCGATGATATGATCACGATGATGGAAAAGCCCGATTATCATCTGGGAGTCCTTAGAGGGACTTTCGAGTTGCTGAGGAAGCACAACATGAGGCTAAATCCGGACAAATGTGCTTTTGGAGTGTCATCGGGTAAATTCTTAGGGTCTATGGTCAGTGTCCGGGGTATTGAGGCGAACCCATAAAAGATCACGGCAGTACTGAATTAAAGTCCCCGAGGACAGTCAATGGGGTGCAGAGCCTAACAGGTCGAGTAGAGGCACTGAATCGTTTTATTTCTAAGGCCACCGACAAGTGTCATGTCTTCTTCAAGTTGATCAAGAAGGCCAAGAAGGAGGTCAGCTGGACGACCAAATGTGAGGTCGCATTCCAACAGCTGAAGGAATATTTGGCTCAGCCACCTCTACTAGAAAAATCGATCTCAGGTGAGACTTTGTTCCTATACTTAGATGTTTCTGAATATATTGTGAGCTCGCTGTTAGTGCAGGAAGTGGACAAGGTCCAAAGGCCAGTGTATTATACCAGTAAGGTCTTGTTGGATGCGGAAACCCAGTATCTGGCCCATGAGTTAGTGGTTATATCTTTGGTAATGGAGGCGAGGAAGTTGCGGCCCTATTTCAATGCTCATCCTATTGGGGTTTATACCGACCACCCGTTGAGGCAGATTTTACATAAGCCAGAGGTTTCAGGACGGTTGGTAAAGTGGTCAGTAGAGCTGAGCGAGTACGATATATCTTACCTGCCCATGATGGCAATCAAGGGGCAGGCATTGGCCGATTTTGTTGCCAAGTTCACAGGGCCTCAGGTCTTAGCAATGGAATAAGCCAAGTGGGATCTGTTTCTAGATGGATTGGTCAGTTCACAAGGCTGTGGGGTCGGGATGACCCTCCGGAGTAGTGAGAGGGAAGAGTTGGTTTATGCTTTGAGGTTTGCCTTTGAAGCAACGAACAATGAGGTCGAGTATGAGGCCATTCTGGCCAGGTTGAAACTTTGCATGGCAGTTAGGGTCTGAGATGTAACAGTAAAAAGTGACACTCAATTGGCCATACATCAATTGAATGGCGAGTTCCAAGCAAGGGAACTGAACATGATTGCATATCAGGCCGAGGTAAAGAAGGTAGCCGTGGGATGGGGAATGTGTTGTTCGAGCGGATCGATCGGGAAAGTAATCACCAGGCAGATTCCCAGGCCCGACTGGCATCATTTATTAATTCTAAGACTCCACGGACTATCCCTTTAGGTTGCCTGTAGGCGAGAAGCGTCGGGAAGCGTGAGGTCATAGACGTGGAGGCTGAGGGGAAGGCTTCATGGATGGACCCGATCAGAAAGTATCAGGAGACAATGGAGGTGCCTGAAGATAAGAAGGAAGAAAGCTAAAGTACCGAAGTGCTAAATTCCCCTTGATAGAAGGGGTATTATATCGGAGGGGGTACACGACACCGTTCCTGATGTGTCTCGGACCCGATGAAGTAGATTAAGTGCTTAGGGAAATTCATGAATAAATTTGTGGGAGCCATGTTGGAGGTCAGTCAACTGCGCATAAAGCACTGAGGCAAGGGTTCTTTTGGCCAACAATACATCAGGACAGGACCAGGGTAGCTCGAGCATGTGAAGGGTGCCAGAAGAATGCCAACATATTTCACCAACAACCCAAGTAGTTGACTACATTGCCCAGTCCGTGGCCATTTTGTTAGGGTTTGTGCTCAGAGGGCCAATTTTATTATGTATTTCCTTGTAAATACTAATGTAACATTTTATTATGAATAAAATAAACAGTTTTTATTACATAACATCCTTTTTTATATGGTAAAGATGTAACACACCTTAGAATGATTAGTTATGATACTGTTGCAAAAGTGTCGCAACTGACATTGAGTTGTATCATGACGTTGTCATTCTTAGACAAATCCTGATCAAGGTTTACACTACTTGGTCAGTAATGTAAATCTGTTGAGACTGGTACTTGTTGATGAAGTTGGTGCTTGGAGTGTCAATCTGATTTGTACATTTTATTATTTATTAATAAAATAACTACATTTTTCATTTCATACCTCATTAATGGTATTGTCATTATGCCTATTAGATTGATGTATAGATATGGTAAGAATACTGAATGACTCACAGGTGATTCCTAATAGTTGGAAGTACACACCACCGTCAATAGGAATCTTCTCGAGTCGAATAGCATATGTAATCATTTAACTATAGGATAGCATTGATTTTGTGTGAGATCCAACACACTTTGATGCCATGTATGTCAGAAACCTTTCATGGTCTGGCCTCTAGATGTTCGTTAGGAGTGGACTGATGCACTTAGTAATCAAGTGCGAAGCAAGATAGGATATGTCGGCCCGTATTTGTATCATAAGGGGTTTAGGTATCCATGTAAATAAAGTCATGATTCTTAAAGACTTTGGCCAAAGCTGATCACCTAGGGTGGATCGCATCAGTTGTAAAGAATCATGGACATGTCGACATGAGATGTGCGCCTCGGAAACTTGACGGAATATTTTATGTTTCCTAAGCACAACTCGGATAGCCTACGACGGAAGGATTGTTAAACTGTTAGACAATTATGACCCATAGCGTCACTATTTGTAAAAGACATTGTGGTTTTTGTACAAATTAATTATATAGCAATGGAAATTACATTTTATCATTTTTTAATTTGATTACTTAAATATATAAATGATAAAAGTCCATATGATTAGTTCCGGATTATAAGATATGAGACAGTATCAATCCATAAAGGTTTAATCATTAAATATCCATAGTCTTAGTATTATCGAGACTGGACATCGATAATGCGGAATAGACTAGTATTGCACTTGTGCGTGTTATGGAAGCGTAACAGCATAGTTCTCATATATTTAAGTATTGGATATTTATGCAAGTGTGATAGGAGGTTGTGTTTACCGATGGTACGGAAACAGCTTCGCTCTGGATAGACCCCGCGGAATCCCATTTGTAGTATGACTATGTGTCTATGGGAATCCGCATCAGGGTAAGTGTATTTGGTCTTAACCTGAGACTTGCATCGCTAGTACTTGCGACAATCAATACGCTTTAGTTTTGGTCGTCCAGGACTTTAACAGGTTCTGTGCACGCCTCTTCTGGCTTTATTGAGAATCGTAGTGTATTGGGTGTGATGTCAAGATGGAAGTATCACTTCAGTCATATAGAGATGATGATCACACAGGGATACAGAACTGGTACTCTAAATGGTTGCAACCATCGGGATAATATGACATGGTCATGATTATCCTATTAAATAGACTAGTTGCTTGTAATCCGATATATGCTTCGTACGGGGCAGACACTATTCTAGCCTCATGCCTTGCATGTGACATCCGATACTGGATCGCAATACGCAATACTATGTATAATACGCCTGACAAAGATTATATATTCCATTAAGAATATTTCTGGAGAATTGGGTAGGCATGGTGCTTTGCTAAAAGCCAATCATGTCTCGTAAATCGGTAAAAATGTAGTACGAGGTACGTACGTGTTCGGATAGTCCGACGATCGGATTTACTGCCAACATATCCAGGGATCTCTTACGTCGCTTCCCGAAGATTCACCGATGACGTATGATTCGAGCATAATTAATCTGGGATTAATTACGGAGATATTTTATCTAGGATAAAACATTATTTGAAGAGAGAGAACGATTAATTTGGAATTAATCGATAAAATAATATATTCGATATATTTAACGAAATTAGATTTCGACGCGGAATTAAAAATGGATTTTAATTCGGGCAGACAAATTAATTTAGAATTAATTCGCGAGCGACATGAATAGTAATTTGCTTGGCATAATTATTTAATTAAATTTGATTTAATTACGTCACAACGGAAAATTCGTTAATTCGGAATTAGCGAACCCGAGCCCGGGATGTGTCGCGGGCCCACTCGGATTTTGAATCAAGTGGGGCCAACATGTCACATCACTTGTCACTTTAATTACTTTAGGTGATGGGTTTTGGTGAAAGGAATGGTGATGACTTGTATTACACATTTTGTGTGTAATCATGAGATTGATTTTTACCAAATTTTGAGATTTGGTATATGATATTTTGTTTTTTGAAAACAACTTAAGTCATTTTTTCATCTCCTTATCTTCTCTCTATTACCGAAATTGGCACTCTCCCTCTCAAAATTTGGCTTGGCCGAAACTTGAAGAAAGAAGAAGAAGTTTTTGTTGCAAAAATTTCTAAGTGCTAGCACACACAGGGAATCATCCAAGGTGATAGGGAAACCATCCCAAAAGTTTGGAATCAAAGGACAAAGCTTGGAGCTTGGATCTTGGAGCTTGGCCGAAAACTTGGAGCAAAAAAATTTTTTTGTGTTTGACGCATCCTAAATCCGTTCAATGTAAGTATGATTCCGCCATACTTTACTTTTGTATTCACATTATTTCATTGCTTATATGATCTTGGATAATGTCTTAGAGACCAACATAAACATATATGATGACCTCGACTTGTATAGTTCAGAAAAGTCGTTCGTGTTCTTCACGATTTCGGAGGTGGCCGAATTACGTACATATTAGCTAAGCTTATATGATGAACGTGTCTGAACTTAGAGAGTCCCAATATGAAGTGTACTCGTTGAGCACTTGGGTAGCTGATTAATTTTGATAAAAGATAATATTCGATATTATAATTATCAATTAAGATAATTAAGTATTATTGGATAACATTGATTATTTACTTTGACCTAATTGGATTAATTCAATAATTACACAAGGGCTTAATTGTAAAATCATAATTATCTCTACCATTTGAGGATATTATGGTAATTGTAAGTATGTAATAATAGGTGGTATTGGCTTGATTTAATTGGATTAAATCAAAGTGGAAAATATTTAACTAATCCATTTCCTAATCCTTGGCTTTATATAATTGGATTAAATCAAAGTGGGAGACAATGGAGATTAGTCATACTTAATTATACATACTTGGAAAAATTATTTTAAGTCCACTTAAAAGTTGATTACAACTTTTATTAATTAAAAATGCTTAAGTTTTGCTATAAATAGAAAGCTTTAGGAATGTTTTAATTACAAGAAAGAATAAGTATAAGCATAAGCAAAAGCTTGAATAAGCTATACACAAGTTATTCTTGAGAGATTAGCCTAAGTTAGAGAAGTGTTTAGAGAAGCTTGTGAGGTCTCTACAATATTTCATCTAGGAGAAATCAAGATTGGATCTTGAAGTGAAGTTTGATGGCATTGGAAACAAGATTGGATCTTGAAGTCAAGCTTGCACACCTTGGAGGTTCTCCAACAATTTCAACAAATAAGAGGTAGATTGGATCTTGCATCAAGCTTACTAGGTAATATTTGATCTTCTCTTAAGTTATGTTTATTTGTGTATTAGATGCATGATCACATAGCTTATTGTTGAAAAATGCTAATCAATTGTGTTATGATACTTTAGAAGTATAAACACAACATGTTTATGTATTAGGTCAAAGATATTCATGTTGGACATGAAAAATAAATAAGAGTTTGGAACTCTATATTAAAGCCTAGAGTTATGGCTACCATTCTAGAATCACTTGACCACCTTTGGGTGACCTAGAATTATTCATGAGATATTTCTTATCGGGATTATATTTTAGGTTGTGATTTAATTCAAAGAAATGCATATATATATTTAGAATTTATATATGTTTATTTTATAATAAGTGTTGTGGTTGGTTTTGAAATGAAAATTATTTTTGAAATGTGTCTGGTTTTTATCCCGATGATTTTTCTGGATCCAGATTTATTTCTCGTTTTCCCTAAAGACTTGAAAAATAAAATATTATATTTTATTAATTTTAAAAATACACCCATGCTTGATATCTACGGGTTAGACCCATTTCCGATGCGCGGGACCGATCCGACCCTAGGGTTCCACAACTGCCTCAACACATGTCGTATATTGGAATTTTGGATTTCGATGGTTTCTCAATGAACCATGAGTCTTGGAGACTCGTATAGACGTGTAGGTGTTTATAGCGGATAAACACTGAACAACTCACCGAAGATTCTTAATGGATGGTACACCAACGTCAATAAGAATCTTCTCGGGTTGAGTGAGCATAGTGATTCTTTGACTTTGAGATGTCACTGTGGATATATGAGTTATCCTCCACACTTAGATGGTAGTCACGTCACTGATCTATTTAGATCAGACCTTCGTCTGTTCTTTGGGTGTGGACTGATGCTCGTGATATCCTCTGTGTATCAAGAAAGGATCTGTCAGTTCTATGTACATAGCATAGGTATTCATATGGAATTAGCAATCTGTTAAATCCATGGGCCTGTGGTACACTTTAGAAATTATTTCTAAGTGTTATTAAAGGATTTCTAATAGAAACGTCGACGTGATTATATCTATAGAGATTTGACGTTTATATCTGTATCTCTGGAATAATCCGGATACATGTGACGGAGGGATTATACCTAAACAATGACATCGACATGTATGGTTCAGAGAGTTTATTCGTGTTCTTCATAATTTACGGGTGGGTGAATTATGGACACGAAATTTGATTTCGTGAGGATTATGCCAGAATCTAGAGAGTCTCACTAGTGAAATATACTCGTAGAGCACTATGGAAACTTTTATGAATAATAATGATTATTTATAAGTCGTTTAACGGTTAAACGAAAAATACATGCGAATGGACCTAATGGTCATTTCCTAATTAATGTGTATTTATATTTAATATTTGATATTATTAAATGTATATTAATTAATTATCAAATTATGATATTTGACATATATCATTAATATATGTATTTGAGATATTTAATGTAAATATAATACATATATTTAAGATATTTGTATTTAATTGTTTAATTGTTAAATAAATTAATTAATTAAAAATAAATATCTTTTGCCATGATTATTGATAAGTGTGGTTTATACCCACTTATTCATGTATTCTTAGCTTACTATTTTGTCAGTTTTCGTATCATTTAATGTATTTGTAGTTTCTTTTATGTCTTATTTATAGGAAGCATTGATACATGGATTTTGGGGCATTTGTATGTGTTTTGAGACCATATGGACGCATCAGAAGCACGCGGGGAAGAGCAGAAACGCAGAAAGCATACATCTAGGAAATTACCACGCGTCGCGATGCCAACTTCTTGGGCGTCGCGACGCGCCAACGAATATCTGCACATGGTGAAATCTAGCAGCTTTGGCGCCGTGGCGCCACTTGCCAGCATCGCGGCACCCCCAAACCTCAGAAACACCAATTTTTAGGGTTTTACATGCACAATGACTCCAAGGCTTTATTATAAATACATTAGCTCGTCCAAAACCTAAAGGAGGAGGCTAATACACAGCACAAAATACAAAACACATAATTTTATAGAAATCCAAATAGGAGGATTGAAGAGCAACAAGAGAAGATGAAGGCGGTGACGTTCGAAGATAAAGGGATTCAATTCGGGTTTTATCTTCTAGTTTCTTTCTTAGAACTCTAATGATTTCCATTAGATTCATGACATGTTCTTATCGTTTTTATCTTTAGTCATAAACTAACACCTTAATTCTGGATAATGATGTAACTAATGCTTGAACCTATGTATTGATTGTCAATATTGTTATGAAGTTTTATTCAGTTTATTTGTATTCTCTTGAGTTTAATGCTTATTGTTTGCTGGCCACAAATTAAGATGATATATGTTTAGAATCTATAGCTCGAGAGATAGGGATTTTGAATAGGATCTAGAGAATATAACCTAGGGATTTTATAGAGTTCGGGAGAATCTATAGCTCCATTGAAGTCGTTAACATAGAATCACAAAGTGTAACAAGTTGTTAATTATTAGATTTTTATAGGGATATCGAAGTTTGTAGTTGATAATATTTTCACTGTTGCTCGGGAGAAGGAGTTAATACTCAAGGATTCTTGACTTATAAACAATACAACTGAACAAAGATTAATTGGCATGATAAATACATAGGGGATAGCTATGTGAAATCAGACTCTAGAATCTCTCGCGTATTGGTTCCTCCTATCTAATTATTTTTATATCTTATTTATTTAATTAAATATTTTAATTATCGTCTAAATAAAGTTACGATTATCAATTGTAATACTTAGTGTAAGTGAACACAATCCATGTGGGTTCGACACTCTTAACTCATTTTTACTAAAACTTGATACAGTACACTTGTGGTACGACATAAAATATCACAACAATTATGATTAGGAAATGGCATGATTCCATTGGTTCACTTGTAAAGTTTGCTTTATGATAAATGTTATCATTTGTAACAAGTAAACTAAAAGTATTTTTTCATTTAATGTATTGAAACAAAAATTAAATATCATGATATTTAATTTTTCCACAAGTTTCGGCCAAAGCAAAAGAAATACAAAAAGTGTTTTGTTTTCATTTTGTTTACACAACCACAAGTTACAAAAGAATTACAAAAGTTTTGAGAGAAAATTGAAGAATAAAGAAAGAAAAGCTTGGAAAAACTTGATTTTTGTAAGTCTTTCTTAAACTTTTTCAACTAAGAAATTATTTCTAATATTCTTAGCTGCAATTTGTGTTGTTAGGATGTTGTCTCTAGTCTTTTAATTTGTAATTAAATGGTTGGAACTTGTTTGAAAGATGTTTGCATGTATGATGAATAAAGAATGCATGAAATTAGTTCATTAACACTCTTTTAGCCATTTGATGGTGATGTTATCATTCTACAGTTATTAAGCCACTCATTGATTACCTAGAATTTTTCTTGAGTTGTTTCATGGTGGTGAGACTTGTTTGGTGTAGTATGGATTGAATTAAAGTGTTGGATTTTATTAATCTGGTGAAATTTGATCATTTGGATAATTTGTAAAATTAGGGTTCATAAACCTTTCCAAATTTGGGGTTTTTCATATATGGGATGTTATTTTATGTATATATGATGTATGATGCCTCATCGGCTCACACTCACTCGTCCACTCAACTTTTTTATTCACCTTCTTGATCAGCCGGAAGAAGACATGACATTTATCGGTGGCCTTTAAAATAAACCGATTAAGTGCTGCTACTCGACCAGTCAAGTTCTTCACTTCTTTCACTGTCTTGGGTTATTTCAAATCTAGAACTACCTTGATCTTCTGAGGATTGGCTTTAATTCCACTTGCACTAACCATGTACCCCAAAAACTTTCCCAATGATACTTCAAAGGCGCACTTATCTAGGTTCAGTCTCATCTCATACTTTCTCAGTATTTCAAACATCTCCTGGAGGTCTTCCAGATGATCCTATGGATATACTGACATGGTTATCATATCATCGACATAGACTTGCATTGTCTTGCCGATGAGGGGCTTGAAGATTCGGTCACCAATCTCTGATGTATTACTCCGACATTCTTCAATCCAAAAGACATCACCTTGTAACAATATAACCCATAGTCTATAATAAAGATTGTCTTCTCTTCATCCTCGGTGAGCATTCTGATCTGATTATATCTTGAGAATGCATCCATGAAGCTCAGAAGCCCATGGCAAGCCGTCGAATCCACCAACCGATTCAATTTAGGAAGTGGGAATTTATTCTTTGAGCAATCTTTGTTTAAATCTGAGAAATCCATACATATTTTGTTAGGGTTGGTGCTCTGAACGCCAATCTGGATCGTATTTATGTCCGATTCATGAATACGAGCAATATCTTTTTCTATAATATTACTAATTTAAATGGTAGCACCTCTTGTCTTTTATAAACGTATTCGATCTAATCTCGATTATATTGAAACTAAATCTAGTTTAGTGATATGTATATATATTAGACAAAGACCCCAGAATTTATAACGTAGTGCGCAGTTACAACATAGTTTGTAATTGACATTGGGAAGTGTCACTATAAGTTGTATATCCTTAAATTAAGTTCCTGGTCAAGATTTACTGACACAGATTGGTTAGTAAAATCCACTGAGACCAGTAAATGTCGTATATCGGACTTGGTCTGATGGTTTATCCCAATGAACCATGAGTCTTGAGAGACTCGTATAGACGTGTAGGTGTTTATTTGATAAACACCGAATGACTCACAAAAGATTTCCTAATAGATGGTACACCAACGTCAATATGAATCTTCTCAGGCTGAGTAGCATAGTGATTCTTTGACTTGAGATACCACTGTGGATATATGAGTTATCTTCCACACTTAGATGGCAGTCACGTTACCAATCTATTTAGATCAGACCTCCGCATGTTCGTTGGGTGTGGACTCATGCTCATGATATCCTGTGAGTATCAAGAAATGATCTGTCAGTTCTGTGTACAGAGCATAGGTAGTCCATATGTGATTAGCAATCTGTTAAATCTATGGCCATAGTATACTTCAAAAGTAAGTTCCGAATGTTATTTAGAAATTGCTAATAGATACGTCGACGAGATTATTCTATAGAGATTTGACGTTTATATTATATCTCTGGGATAATCCGGGTACCTGTGACGGAGAGATTATACGTATGTAGTGACCTCGACCTGTATGATTCAGCGAGTTATATGTGGTCGTCATAATTTATGGGTGGGTGAATTATGGACACGAAATTGGATTTCGTGACGGATATGCTTGAATCTAGAGAGTCTCACTAATGAAATATACTCGTAGAGCACTAGGGCAATTGTTATGAATAATATTGATTATTTATAACTCTTTAACGTTTAATGAAAAATACATGCGGTCGGGACCTAACGGTCATTTCCAAAATTAATGTGTATTTTATTTAATACTTGATTTTATTAAATACACATTAATAAAATATCAAATTGTGATTTTTGATATATATCATTAATATATGTATTTGAGATATTTATTGTAAATATAATACATATATTTAAGATTTTATATATTATTTAATTATTTAATTGTTAAATAATTAAATTTATTTATAAAGTAAATATCTTTTATAATGATTTGCTTTATTAAAGCTTGGAAATGGCAAGATGCCATTGGAACACATTTTCTTTGCTTTATTAAAGATTAATTGTTAACTTTAATTTTGCAAAATGTGTACCAATGATTTTTGAACAAAATAAAATAATTGTTATTTATTTTTGTAAGCTAAAAATTCGGCCATGGTGTTATTTTTTTAACAAAATTATTTTGTTTCAATTTGAACACTTAGAGAAGTTACACAAATATTTTACAAATAGAGTTGAGAGAAAATGGTGGAAGAAAGAAAGAAAACAAAGGCAAAACATGGAAATTTTGTAAGTTTTTCAAACTTTCTTCTACATGAAAATTATTTCTATTTATCTTAGCTTCAATTTTTGTTGCTAAGTTGATGTCTCAACTCTTTGGGTTTGTAATTATATGTGTTTAAAAGCTTGTTGGATGTGATTAGCATGTATGTTTAATTAATAAAGCTAATTAGGTGTAATTATGCTTAATTGATTAATTAGAAATTAAAGTTATCATTCTAGAGTTGATTAGCCATTCATAATTAACCTAGAATTGTTCTTGATTAATTTCATGATGGTGAGACTTGATTGGTGTGGTAATTGGATGATTAAAGTGTTGAATTTTGTCAATTTAATGTAAATTTTCCAATTTGAGTAATTTGTGAAATTAGGGTTCTTAACCCATTCCAATTTTGGGGCTTTTCATATATATGATATATTTGATGTATGTTAAATTTGGGATTGATTGGATTTGATCTTGATGTGTTTTGAACAAATTGGGTCAAATTATAATTACTGAAAAATACTGGGCAGTTTCGGTAATTCTGAAAAAGTTTCTGGATTATGTTGCAATTTCTGATTTCATGTATTAGACATGTATAAATTATTTTGGGATTGATTTGGAATCAATTAAATATGTATTTAAATATTTAAGGACCAAAATGATTAAATTGTAAAACTTTGGGGTCTCACGGTAATTAATGATAAATCTGATTTTTCAGATAAAAATTCAGTTTTTATTTATTGATTAATTAGAATAAATTGGTTTATTTTAATTTCCCAAGAAAAATATTTATCGGAAATTGTTTCGGAGTGAAAATACGTGAAAACGACTAAAAACGGCGTTACCGGGTAACGGCTGCCCAAACAGTGATCTGGGCACTGTTCCGGCAGCCCAGGAACTGTCAAATATTTTTGGGGCTGACCAAGGCAGTCCCCATGAGCATTGGTTGGTCGGTTCGGCCGGAAACACTTTTTATGCTATTTTGCGGAAAAACGTTTTCGCAAAAGTTTCGCGATGTTTCTATATTATTTATGTCGTTATATGATATCGAATAAATATGTTTAGGTGAAATATGAATGAATTATTAATATTTGATATTAAATAATTTATTCGTAAGTTTAAAAATTTTAAACTACGATTTTGCCCGAACCGCGCTCCTTCTGTTGCGCTTCCCTGATTTGACCCCAACAAAAATGGTATCAGAGCGAGTCTGATTCTGGACACCCGATATGATTAGCCCTTTAAAATTCAATATTTAATTTAATCATTACTTAATACATGCATGTGTTTATTTATTTTGATTAAATAAAGTAAAAGCATCTTTTGTTGGAAAATCCGCGTTTAAATAAGGTTTTAAGAAAGTGACTAGTATTAGGAATACTTGTTTCTTCGTCCGCCTTGTCAATACGGATGTAAATGTTTTCATGATGTTATGGCTGTAACCTGCCAAAGCTGTGCAGTTATGGTTGAAGGTAGTTCATTTGCGCCGGTAGAACTTATATGATAAGAGACAAATTTAAGTGAAAGTGGATATCATGAACGTGCCAAAGCAGTCAGGACTACATCGGTAGCTTGAGTTTGTCATTGACAAGTTTAACCTTGATACGTCTCCTTGTGAACGTGCCAAAGTTGTCATAACGAGAAACGATCAGGACCGAACCCAGGAGTCACAGTGAGTGTGATTGACAATGAGTTGTCTACCTAATGAATATACGTAGGCGAGAACGTGTCAAAGCTGTGAGTCAAAATATATTCATGGGTTCCACTTCCCATTATGGAATTCAATTTAATTATTAAATTCTCATTTCCGTTAGGGATTACGGTATTACGTAAAGTAGTGGGAGGCACTGCTAGGTTAAAAATCCTTAACTTATGCGGTGTGTAATATTATGTAAATTGTCGCTTATGTTATTCCTTATTCTATTAGTTTGATAGAATTGAAATTTTATCCACTGCATGCATATTATATATGTTTTCTGACTTCAATTATGGTTGCAGATTTCTAGAATAGGTTCTAGATTAGAATAGATAATGATATAATCCTTCTAGATAGAAATAGTTTCTTATGCAGTAAAGATTGACATGAATTGGTTCATGTCTCGAGATTCTTCACTGGCATTAAGAAAACCACATTAGGTATTTGTTTATCTAATAATGACGTTTCTTGGCTTTAGTGACATTCAGAGGTCACGTATCATACACTATTTGTTTGTTGATTATTTGCAAATGTTGTAAATAATTTGAAAGTAAATAATAAAGCTAAAGAAAGAAGATGTGTATAGTTGTGTATAGAAAATATTGATTTTCACAATACGATAACTGTAGATATTGGATATCAGATCTCCCGTCTAGTTATTTAAAATATTATTGAATGATTGTTTCGATATTTGATATCAGAACTTGCGACTATTTGATAGTTACTTATTCTTTGTAAACAGTTGTTACATATTTTAAAACGACTAGTAGTGTCATTAACGAATAGATAAACATTAAGAAAATTATTCAGTTAAGTAAATAACTTAGAACATTATTTTATGAGATTTTATCACTTAAGTATTGGATGCTTATTCCATATGGTAAAGGATGGTCTGATATGAGATCACACCACATATCCTTATCCATTTAACGAATATAGTATTCGGGAA
Source organism: Zanthoxylum bungeanum (assembly GCA_019454045.1). Lineage (NCBI taxonomy): Eukaryota > Viridiplantae > Streptophyta > Magnoliopsida > Sapindales > Rutaceae > Zanthoxylum > Zanthoxylum bungeanum. Next base: position 849 of record SKCR01010895.1, on the reverse strand, counting down.
GGTGACTAAATCTCATTTAACCAATGACTATCATTGGACCAAAAAATTTATTAAACTGATACATTGGATGTATGTAATTTAATGAATTATAAATTGGTTAAGGTAGTTTTCTTTACTTTGTAACTTAGTCGATGAACTGTTGTGACTTAGTTACGTGTTTCTGATGAAACGCGGATAGATATTTTGACTGGTTCAAAGATATTCGATCTGAAGTTTTGAAAATTATATCTTTAAAATTCATCGTGAGTCTTTGAATTGTTCAAAGATGTTTGATACGATCAAAATATGAATTTATGGCAATTTTTTCTAAGGTTATTTGAAGAATATAATTCTTACATCAATATTATTCTTCCACGATTCCATATTGATGGAATTGGTAAGTGGAATAAATCAAATCTTATGCGATTTGATTCGTTTGATATTGAGAGTTACCGAATTAGTTTCAATACTCTTAGGGATATACTCCAGTAATACTAATTCATCATTTTAATTAATGTTCCATTAGTTTCTACAGTTACGTATATGATGTGTATAAGTAGAAAATTTGAATCTTGAAATATTTGAGATTTGAATCTATCTTTTGTATAATTGTTATATAATTGATATTACTTGCACCTCGGAGGTACGAGTAAAAGTTTATCATTTATTTTATTTAATAGAATATTGTATTCTATTTGATAGAGTATTTTTCTATGATCTCGAGTAATAAAATTATTTATTACTTAGTGTGTAACATTGGATGTTGACTATTGTAGAAAAGACTTGACTTATTGAAGTCAAATACGGTGATAAACTGTAAATGGAACTACATAATTAATAAGATGAAAATACTCTTTGATTACTTCCATA
>SKCR01010894.1:0-74521 GCA_019454045.1 Zanthoxylum bungeanum | reverse complement strand
AACACAGTCAGCAAGCCATGTTGATATTTGGAGCATGCACAAATGTGATAGAAAAGTGACATGGCAATGATAACTTGGCAAATCTGTGTAACCGATTCTGCCATTCCTCTCACTCATTAAAATGCACCTGCTCATCTAATAATTAGAAGCAAAATCAAGAGAGGTGTGATTGGCTAATACAGTTGTAATATTCAGAATTTGTTATTGTAATTCATGTGTAACACACTAATCACAACATATATAAAGTGATCACTATCAATGAAAAAATTTAAGCTTCATTTCAACAAAATCTTCCATGTGATTTCTTATTTTGTTGTCTACTCTACTATGCCTTAATCCTCAAATAATAACTAGATATAGATAAACCCGCGTGTTGCTTTGGTTTTCATTTCTAAAAAGAGAATAAAAGATAGGTAACAATGACCAAAGTCGAAGCTGGTTTAATACGCCAAGTTAACACGACAATCCTGCTAAATAAAGTCGTCTATCAAAGTAAGATTGTGATATTCTAATTATATCATGTATTTTCAATACATCTCAATATCCATTTATACAGGTATAAGATCATAATAATGTACATAGAACACAAAAAAAAACATAAATGAAACTTGTAGAAATTATAGTACATTGTAGAAATCAAAATGTGTAAAAATTTAATATATCATAAATAATGATTAAAGTGAGTTGTAAGTATCAAAATGTGTGAAAACTCAATATATCATAAACAATCATTAAATTACGTTATAGATATCAAGATATGTAGAAATATAATGTATCATAAATATTGAATATAGTGAATTATAGATATCAAAATGTGTATGAATTCAATATATTATAAATATTAGTTAAATTAAAGACTTAAATATAATTATGTCCATTGATTTTCATGGTGCCATGTGGCAGCACTAGAGGTGATATGGGACAAAAATATACGTAAGTATGAAGTATGATTCCGACTTTGTTATTTAATGTTCTGGTTTGCCTATAGTCTGGTATAGAAGCGAAACGGGGTTTACCACTATGTCTATGAAGTCAGCGACCATGAAACTGTTAGGCTCGCAACTCGTAGAGAGTACCAATAGCCCATAGGGGACTAGTCAAAGAATAAAAGAGTCACCTCATAGTATAAGACACTAAGAATGATTTAAGGCCGCACTACACCCCTCGTAAGGTCCGACCTTAAACCCGTTTGGGTTCGGAATGGTCTCTTACCGATACTAGTATAATATCTAGGTTCAAAGGAAATATCACAATATCTTATAATGCATTAACACATGGAAGCAGTTTATAGAACACGCAACAGTGCATTAAATAATAAAGGTAGAAAAGATACCAATAGATGTTATAGGCTCAAGAATCATCAAAGCAGTAATAAAGCAAGCATATTAGAGCATATATCTCGCTAACCTGGCTTCATAGAAGCCTGACCGGACATGAACATGGTCGATCAGATATGCTATTGGATTTGAAATGTCCAGCCGGACTTATTTGAAGTCTGGCCAGACGAGTAGCGTAAACTAGGAAGGCTGGAAACACAGAGTCACACACACATGGCAATAATGACAGATTGGACAATGTTATAGCAACAATAAAACAACTAAAACAAGAACAATGAAAGTCCACCGAGACAGTAAGTAATAACAACACCATAGACAAATGAAACAGATGCAAAGCCTGGTCGGACGTTATTCATATCATCAATGTCTTGTCGGACTTACATGAAGTCTGACTGGTTATGCGGAAACATAAACAGAAACATAACAAAGTAGTATAATGATAAATAACTCAATAGTAATTAAATGGCTATAAAAGCCAACAAGATATAACTAATATCTCGCCTGATCTTCGACCGGACTTATTGCAAGTCTAGTCGAATATCGATCGTAACACGTGAACATAACAAGGCAGAGACATGCATGGAATGACAATAACAATGACAGAATAGCAACAAAACCAACAAGGCAATGACTAAACCAGAATGAGACAAACGTCTCACCGGTCTGGCTTAGAAAAGTCTAGGCGGACATCACTTGGATGTCCGGCTAGATAAACAGTGAGTTCGACCAGACATCATGCATGTAACCACATACAGAAACAGGAACATGCATCAACATATTAAAACAACATCAAACAATAAAGACTAATTATGAAAAGCTGGCCTTTTATATAATCATTTCCCAATGGTACATGGAGTTATATCCTATATCTAGATCATATTACCATACATTCAAAATCGGCCATGAAATTTACATGCGGGTTTTCATCCTATATATCAATTGGAGTCATATACGGCTGAACATGTGTTGACTTATGTATGCCCGATCGGACATACTGTGTCAGAACAATATTGTGAAACGAATAGAAATAGGTGCCATCAGGTACTCAAGTTATACATGTTGGACAATTATGACCCATAGCGTCACTATTTGTACAGATCATGGTGTTGTTGTACAAATTAACTATGTGACAAAGAAGATTGCTCTCTCATCATTTGTGATTAGATCACCAAGATGTATAAATGATAGGAGGTCCTTATGATTTGTTCCTGGATTGAGAATGATATGAGACAGTATCAGTCCATGAAAGATAAATCATTAAATATTCATAGTCAGAGTATTATCGAGATTGGACATCGATAAATGCGTAAAAGACTAGTATTACACTTGTATACGTTGTGAGGGTATGACGACATAGTTCTCATATATTTGGGTATAAGATACTCATGCAAGTGTAATAGGAGGTTGTGTTTTACCGATGGTACGGGAAACAGCTTCGCTCTAGATAGACCCCCTCGGAATTCCATTGGTAGTATGACTATGTGTCTATGGAAGTCCGAAATCAGTGTAGGTGTATTTGGTCTTAACCTGAGACTTGCACCGCTAATACTTGCGACAATCAATATACTTTGGTTTTGGTCGTCCAGGGCCTTAACCGGTTTCTATGTACGCATCATCTGGGTATATCGAGAATCGTAGTGTGTTGGGTGTGATGTCAAGACGGAAGTGTCACTCTAGTCATATGGAGATGATGGTCACGTAGGATACGGTACTGGTTCTCTTAAGTACTGCAATCATCGGGATAATATGACTAGGTCATAGTTATCCGATTATAGAGACTAGTTACCAGACAGCCGACATGTGCTTCGTACGGGGCAGACACAATTCCATCCCCAGGCCTAGCACGTGATCATCTGATACTAGATCGACATACACAATACTACGTATACTACGCCTGATATAAATCTTATATTCCTGTAAGGATATTTCTGGAGAATTGGGTAGGCATGACACTTTGCTAGAAGCCAACCTTGTCTTGTGAATCGGTATAAACGTAGTACTAGGTACTTACGTGTTCGAATGGTCCGACGACCCGATTTACTGCCAACATATCCGGGGATCTCATGGGTCGCTTCCCGAAGATTCACCGATGACGTATGACTCGCACTTTTATTAATCTGGGATTAATTAGAAGAGAGAGAAAATTAATCTGGGATTAATTGTGGAGATATTTTATCTGGGATAAAATATCAATTAAAGAGAGAAAATGATTAATTTGGAATTAATCGATAAAATAATATATTCGATATATTATAAGAAATTGGATTTCGACGCGGAATTAAAATTAGATTTTAATTCGGGCGAACGAGTTAATTTAGAATTAATTCGTTAGCGACGTGAATAGTAATTATGCTAGGCATGATTATTTAATTAAATTAGATTTAATTATGTCGCAACGAAAAATTCGTTAATTTGGAATTAGCGAACCCAAGCCCGGGATTGTTTGCGAGTGTATTCGCTTTTTGAATTCGAGTGCGACACGCAAGTCAAATCAATCATCAAATCGATAGTCGCATCTAGCGTCACATCATCCGTCAATCAAGTGATAGATGTCTTTCGCTTTGATTGATTGACACCAATCATTATTCATTGATTGATGGGGGATGATGGAAGTGGTTGGCATAAATCATCTGACTTTTTGAAATCAAATAAATGGTAAATTAATTTTGGAAATTGATAAAGTGTATTAGATACACTTTTAAGCCAACAACCACACAACTCTCTCTTCACATTTTTTCTTCTCTCTCTCGCCTACTGCTTCTGTTTTCTCTTCACTGGTTTCAGTAAAACCGTGAGTTATAGAGAGGCAAAGAGTGATTTTGTTGCAAAATCAAGGTGCTAGCACACACATTGAGTTATCCTAAGGTGATAGGGAAGTAATTCGTGAGCTTGGAATCCATTTTGTAAGCTTGGAGCTTGAAGATTTCTTGGAGGACAAAGCCGAATTCGGAGGACATCAAAACCAGTCCACTGCCGAGCTTCATGGAGGAGGGCATAACGATTTTTGTTGTCCAACGCGTCGCTCAACCGATCATTGTGAGTATTTCGTAACTCCGTGATGTATCCGCATGGTTATTTTATGCTTGTTATTCGATCCTTGGGACCGTAGAACTCCAACAATGGTATTAGAGCGATTGAAAAGCATGAAATTGGTTATGGCTTAAAATTTGGGTAAAATGTTTTGAGCATGATTTAATGAAATTGGATGAATTAATATGCTTAAATGTGTTTTTTAATTGAAGATTGATTGGATCAATTTGATCAAATATTGTTTGGAACAAATTTGCCCAAATATCTTAGCTTGGCCGATAATGACATAGCCATAATCTTGGTGATTTTTGATTTTTGATTCATTGGATGAGTTAGAATCATGTTGGGGATATTGATTTAATGTTGAATTGAATTTAATTGGATTGAATTTGAATTTGACAAAAAATCCCCTTTTAGCCGAGAGTTATAAAGCATGTATGGGTTTGATTTTGATTAAATTATGTTAGACATGATTAATGTTAATAAGCATGATTAATTAGACAAATTTGTGTTTTGGAAATATTGATTTGGGTAATTAATTGTGTAATACACTTTGTGTAATTAAATTGGGAATTTGGTAATTTAATTATTTGGGCCTATTTTGTTAAAATTGGGCTTGTATGTTGTAATTGGGCTCATTGGGCTTGGATGTACCAAGTTAGGTTTATGCTAAATTGGTTGGATCCAATTGGGCCCAAAACCGCCTCCATAAAGCCCAAATGCGACTAATGGACCTTTAAAGTTTAATTGGGCCTAATGTGCCAAAATTGATTTCTGGGCTTATGGGGTTATTCCTTGATTGGACTTTGGTTATTGGGTTTGACCCGAGTTGACCAAAAGTCCACGCCTTAAGAGATTAATTGAAAGCCCATTGGGCTTTAATTAAATTGACGTTGGACGTTAATCGGGCTTTGAGACCCATAACGATTAAATTTGGAATTTAGTCGTAAAGGTTTATTAATTAAGTGTAATATTTAATTTGGAATTAAATAGTGAATTAGTATTAAATACAAATTGAATTGGATTTAATTTTGTAGTTTAATTTAATTCGAGAATTCGTACTTTGAGTACTTATTCGCAAAACGAGTTTGACTCGCGCAAAATCAAATCGTTGTTTGAACATTGGATGGTCACTAATTATCAGATTAATTAATTTGATTAGATTGATTGATAACATGCTTGTATGAATACATGGTTGCGATGCATGAATAATATATATCGGATGGATATTAGATGGGTGGGCAATTTTAGAAATTGTTGTAATAAATTTAGAATTTATTAATTGGACCTGCGTGTCCAGCCTTATTACCTCATTATTCTTTGTATTCTCTTCTCACCTATTCCCCTCAATGTAAATGAGGTTTCTTTAGAAGTGTAGTGTAACGGGTAGAAGCAATACTTGTGTTAGCGGGAGAGAGAAAGGGAGAGATTTGATCTAGGATCATTGTGTAAAGTATCCATCCGCATATCATTATTACTTTATTTATACGCGCTTTATTATATGTTTAGAATGCAAGTTTAAGGGTGTATGATGATGAGACCTTAACAAAGATAATAAATTGGTTGCCAATTTGCACTCGAAAAACCCTCGCAAAATATTAAGCGTTTTTCCTTCCATTGAGTGATTCTTACTCAAGATCCAAGACTGGCATTGGTTTGTTGGCCAAAGTCAAGGCCTTTGTCCGTCGAGGATGTGTTTGAATCACGAAGGCTTTGTTCCATATTGGTGTCTTGTCCAAGTTGTGGTTTGTTGGCCAAAGTCAAGACCACTTCTTGTCCATCGACATTGATTACGAAGCTTTCCATGGTCAATGGGTCGCGCTTAACTGGGATCACTAAGTTTGTTGTGCCAAAGTCAAGGCTTAGTTGATTCAGAGGAAAAAGGTTAGGTGATATATTGGATAATTGGCATATATAAGATATATGTTCGGACTTGGATGTCCCCCTACTGGATCTAGGAATTGGATCAGATCCAATTGATCTTAGAGATCTACCTAGTTAATTATCATACAATTTGTTGGCCAAAGTCAAGATTCTGTGATATTTAACGGGATCCTAGCCCACTAGGAAATACGGTTTCCCGAGTACTCGACAGAGGGTTAGAGGCTCGCCGAAAAATAGTGGGAGGCAAGAATTAAATTTGCAATATTCGTTTAATTACTTGCCATACGCGCTCAAACAAATATCATTCGTCAAATAAATTAAATGTTAGTTGGACTAATATTTAATTGTTGTTTTAATAAATAGTTGGACTATATTCAAACAATTAAATTATAATTGATTACATAGTTGGACTATAATAATCATTATAATAATAGTACCTATATCGTTGATTAAATAGTTGAACTATTAGAATCAAAGATAATATTGAAAGATTGACATTTAAAACATAATCCTAGGGAAAATGTATTTAAATGGTTTAATTTTCAAAATTGGGAATAAAATTTCAGGATGGTCCTGGATAATAATAAGTTACTTTTTTGATAAAATAACATATTAGGCCTAAGCCCGGAGTTAAGCAAATAGTAGAGCATAATCTTTGGAAGATTTATGTAATGATAACTTTAGTGTTTAATCCATTAAGCTTGTCGCAGTAGACTCCTTAATTTCTTTGTCAGAACTAATGGTTAGATCCTTAAAGTATGATAATGAAATTGAAGGATCTTCATAGATCTATTATTAGATTTTAGAAGTACTAAATTGTAATAAAATAATTCTTGGAGAATTAATGACTATTCTCAAGGAGACAAAGTCAAAGTTTGCAATAAGGCAAGAAGCGCAAGGCTCACCTTACTTCGATATTCTAGAAACCCGAGGCTTGGCCAAAGGCTTCTGGAATGTGGAAAAGGGCAAAGGAAAAATTATTATAATCTTCTGGGAAGATAAAGGACATATCCCAAAATATCTGCCCATATTGTGGTAAACGGGATCGCGGAAGCGTGACTGCCGTTTGGACAAGGCAGACATGAAGGAATTGAAAACAAGCAAGGCTCTGACTTCAAATATGTTTGTCAAAAAAAAATATGTTCACAACTAGTATCAAAATTGGATTTTAAATACTTAGTCTGATACATAAATATGTATTGATGTTCAGAATCTGCTATGAGCAGGATACTGACTTCAATTGAGATTTATCTGCGAATTGGAAACGAGACGAAAGTCGTTGTTTTAACCGTAGATAGAAACCTAATTTTAGGAACTATCCTTCAAATGTGTACTTAAATTAGGTAACTGTTATAATGTAACTAGTTTGACTAGAGACATTATCTCCATATCAGTGTTTAACCCGCTGCGGGTGAACCTTTATATTCTAGAACACTAAAGTGTTTTATTTTATAAAGATGATATTGAGATAAACACATTAGAAGTGAATAACAGCATTTATATTTTGAATATAAATAAATCTCAAACATATAACATGACAAACAAATAGCTCAAACTGATTTGATCAGAAGAAACTTAATGTGGCATTGTTGTCTGGGACACAATCAAACAAGACTCGTATATCCGCACTTTTGAAGAGTGGGTACTAGGACTGATTTGATTCTATTCAAATAAAGTCTACGAATCTAGTTTATTGGGCAAAGTGCCTATAACATTATTTACTTGGTAAAGTGCAAGTGCCACCGATCTGTTAGCCCTAGTTCATAGTGAAGCAAGTGGGCCCATGTTTAGCTAGGCTAGATGTGGATATGAATATTTTGTGACCTTTACGGATGTGGCATCATGTTATGGTATGTGTTTCTTTGAAACACAAATCGGAAACTTTTAAAGTTTTCGACACGAAATAGACAAACAGATCGGCTGAAGTATTAAACCGTCACGCTAAGACCGTAATGGAAAATACTTAGGCAATAAGTTTCTAATATATTTGAAAGAGTAAAATATTCTTTCAAAGAGGACTCCTCCCGGAACACGTCATCTTGACGATGTGTCCGAACAGTGACTAACCGAATTTTGTTGGACATGATAAGGTTAATCATGAGTCGCTCTAAGCTACCATTTCCTTCAACGAATAAGCATTAACAGTGCATAACTTATTTATAATAAGGTTCCATAAAAATTGTTAGACTGATTTCATATTAGATATGAACAGGAAAGAAACCGGGTTTCTCATTCCTGATAATTTGGGTATGCTAGGCATATGTTTGGATTATACCAAACTAAAACCCAAATTGGATAAGTGCCAATTGTATGTTATCCTATGAATACCAGAGTATAGTACTTATACAACTCACAAGGGAACAATTTAATTGTTGCTCACCATGCGATTTTCCTAAGAGGAATACCTATATACAGTGGTAAGTGGGAGGATAGTAAAACTCGATGAAAATCGGAGTAATACTATTCATGGCACCGAATCTTAATAGAACATGAATAGTTCATCAAGGATGAAACTATACCAGTAATCTTCGTATACACAAGAACCGCGTATGTCGGAGAGAGTCAGAAAACAACCTGGGGTATGGGTTTCTGATCTCACCTCATAAAGATGTCAATCTTATTGAGATATACCAACTGACTACGTATGGGGAAGTGATACAATGTATCGACTCCCTATCATGGCAAAGTGCCATGACATCCGAAATGGATTCCATGTATATCAACCAAGTTTGGATACTAGTTGATGTACCGCAAGGCATTGTGCGTATTGGTACTATATAAGTCTTCAAGGAAGACATACATGGATGACAACATACCGACGTATAAAGCTAGGCTTTTAGCGGAAAGGTATCGTTATCAACATTGTGTTGATTACAACGAAACATTTTACCTGTTGCCATGGTAAATCCATTTGGATAATGCTTGCTAATGCTGCATGTTTCATTTATGAAATATGTCAGCTTAATGGGAAAATCGCTTTCCTGAAAAGGAAACCTTTTGGAGGATGTTTACAACATCCTGTCGGTTTTGTCGTACCAAAACTAGCAAACAAGGTTTGCAGGTTAATCGATCCATGTTTGGATTGAAGCAAGCATTAGGTTCTTAGAATTATCGTTTTGATGTAATCATAATGGTCTATGATTTAATTCAAAACGAAATGATTCTTGTGTATATAAGAGGTTTAGTGGGAGCGCACTGACAGTGGCTGTCCTATAAATAATGATAGTATGTCATTTCTTGAAAATGACATTCCCATAATAAAATTGGTGAAAGCTTGGCTTTCATAAATACTCTCCGAGAAATCGTACATTGAAAAATGTACGCGACCTGGTGTCTCATACGCTTTGAGCATATGGATTCACAAACAGGCCAATCCAAGTGATAGTCACTGGATTGATGTTAAGAACATCATTTAGTATCTTAGAGAACTAATGATGCTGTCTTAAACTATGGAGAATGAGAACTTGAAGTGACTGGGATCACTACTGCAAGTTTCCTAAACCGATAAAAACGACTATAAGTCGCAAACGGTACTATAAAGTTTGAATAACGGAACAGTGAGCTGGAAATCTTCCAAGCAAGACACTGTTACCAAATAAACAACAAATGCGGATTATTGCTGCAGCTGAGGCAGCAATAGAAGCCTTCTGGGTAGATAACAAATCTAATTAGATTAGACATAATTTTATTAGCAGTTGAGCTAGGCTACAGCATATGCTAAAGAATTCATGGTCTCATCAACGATCCAGATACATACTTCGATATTCATCTGATTCGTTGGGATTATACATCGTGGCGATGTGATGATCGTATAAATCGCATCAGACGATAATAATGCAAATCCGCTGACGAAAGCCTTTCCTCAGCAGTTTGAGCCAACCGTACATAGTTCGGGTGTCAGACACTCGAGTGACTGGCTATAGGCCAAGTGGGAGATTGTTGGACAATTATGACCCATAGCGTCACTATTTGTACAAATTAACTATGTGACAAAGGAGATTGCTCTCTTATCATTTGTGATTAGATCACCAAGATATATAAATGATAGGAGGTCCTTATGATTTGTTCCTGGATTGAGAATGATATGACACAGTATCAGTCCACGAAGGATAAATCATTAAATATCCCTAGTCAGAGTATTATCGAGATTGGACATCGATAAATGCGTAAAAGACTAGTATTATACTTGTGCACGTTGTGAGGGCATGACGACATAGTTCTCATATCTTTGGGTATAAGATACTCATGCAAGTGTAATAGGAGGTTGTGTTTTACCGATGGTATGGGAAACAGCTTCGCTCTGGATAGACCCCCTCGGAATTCCATTGGTAGTATGACTTTGTGTCTATGGAAGTCCGAAATTAGGGTATGTGTATTTGGTCTTAACCTGAGACTTGCACCGCTAATACTTGCGACAATCAATATACTTTGGTTTTGGTCGTCCAGGGCCTTAACCGGTTTCTGTGTATGCCTCTTTTGGGTATATCGAGAATCGTAGTGTGTTGGGTGTGATGTCAAGACGAAAATGTCACTCCAGTCATATGGAGATGATAGTCACGTAGGATACGAGACTAGTTCTCTTAAGTACTGCAGTCATCGGGATAATATGACTAGGTCATAGTTATCCGATTATAGAGACTAGTTACCAGACATCCGACATGTACTTCGTATGGGGCAGACACAATTCCAGCCCTAGGCCTAGCACATGATCATTCGATACTGGATCGACATACACAATACTACGTATATTACGCCTGATATAGATCTTATATTCCTGTAAGGATATTTCTGGAGAATTGGGTAGGCATGGCGCTTTGTTAGAAGCCAACCTTGTCTTGTGAATCGGTATAAACGTAGTACTAGGTACTTACGTGTTCGGATAGTCTGACGACCCGATTTACTGCCAACATATCCGGGGATCTCATGGGTCGCTTCCCGAAGATTCACCGATGATGTATGACTCGCACTTTTATTAATTTGGGATTAATTAGAAGAGAGAGAAAATTAATCTGGGATTAATTGCGGAGATATTTTATCTGGGATAAAATATCAATTAAAGAGAGAAAATGATTAATTTGGAATTAATCGATAAAATAATATATTTGATATATTATACGAAATCGGATTTCGACGCGGAATTAAAATTAGATTTTAATTCGGGCGAACGAGTTAATTTAGAATTAATTCGTTAGCGACATGAATATTAATTATGCTAGGCATGATTATTTAATTAAATTAGATTTAATTACGTCGCAACGGAAAATTCGTTAATTTGGAATTAGTGAACCCGAGCCTGGGATTGTTTGCGAGCCCATTTGCGTTTTGAATTCGAGTACGGCACGCAAGTCAAATCAAGCGTCAAATCACTAGTCGCATCTAGCGTCACATCATTCGTCAATCAAGTGATAAATGTCTTTCGCTTGATTGATTGACACCAATCACTATTCATTGATTGATGTGAGATGATGGAAGTGGTTGGCATAAATCATTTGACTTTTTGAAATCAAATAAATGGTAAATTAATTTTGGAAATTGATAAAGTGTATTAGATACACTTTTAAGCCAACAACCACACAACTCTCTCTTCACCTTTTTTCTTCTCTCTCTCGCCCACTGCTTCTGTTTTCTCTTCACTGGTTTCAGTAAAACCGTGAGTTATAGAGAGGCAAATAGTGATTTTGTTGCAAAATCAAGGTGCTAGCACACACATTGAGTTATCCTAAGGTGATAGGGAAGTAATTTCGTGAGCTTGGAATCCATTTTGTAAGCTTGGAGCTTGAAGATTTCTTGGAGGACAAATTCGAATTTGGAGGACATCAAAACCAGTCCACTGCCGAGCTTCATAGAGGAGGGTAGAACGATTTTTGTTGTCCAACACGTCGTTCAACCGATCATTGTGAGTATTCTGCAACTCCGTGATGTATTCGCATGTTTATTTTATGCTTGTTATTCGATCCTTGGGACCGTAGAACTCCAACAATACCTTAAGTATGTTTGGCTCGTAAAACGCCTTTGAAAATTGGTTAGCTTGCCGAGTCGCGTGCTAGAAGAGTAGAAATTTCAGGAATTCTCTGTTTTACTCTCGGTGTTTTGGTCTTTTACTGTTTTCAATTTTGTTCTCACTATTATCTCTTTTTCACCCTCAGCTTTCTCTTTTTCTTCCTCTCGTTCTTTTACTCTTTTTATTGTTTCCAATTCGTAAATGAATCGGCCTTTTATAGGCAGTAGATTGACAGGATAATAACACATTTAATAATAAAAATAAATCATGAAGTAAATCGCTTAGCTATTTGGTTTAATCAAACTACTTGACTGGATAACCACAGCTCGATACATGTCCAGTCAGATTTAGGATTTCAAATATATATTCGACCGACTCATGGAGGTTTGGTCGGACATAGGGGATGCGCGGGTGGCTGTTTATGTTTGAGAGAGGTCTGGCCGGACATAGGTGATGTCCTACTGGATGTTAGAGGCCTGGCCGGACATCCCATACTACTTTCTGAATTCTCTAGAGTTTCTATCCCTTCCGACATTTGACACTGTAACTTTCCAAATTTTCAAGTAGTGCCCCTGTACAAAACTCATCATTGGGGCTATGCATAAAAATATAATATCTACACCTGGAGTCCAAATTCATGTTCTGAATAGTTTTTGAATTTTTATTATCTTTGCCATTTATTTATTTATTTATGTCAATTGTAGGTTCCCGAACAACAATTTGAGTTGGAGAAGAAAATATGACTGCACAAATATTAACTATGCTACCCAAGCAAGCGTTTGTGATCAAAGATTACCTATAGTAAGTCACTTGATTAGATAAACTACTTGTTTATTTTTCATATAATTATTAAATAATATTAAAATAGAATCGAATTAATTTGGAACAACATTGGGGCAAGTCCATACACAAGTCCCTAAAGGGTGTTGCTTGGTGGTAAAAGGCTTAGGATTTGGTTGTCGGGTCCTGGGTTCGAGTCATGTGTGTATTTCTTGTAAGATCTTGGGATAGCCAAATGTTTTACCCCATCGGTTTAAGCCCGAGTCAGGTGGTTTGAAGGAGAGTTTTTTTTTTTTTTTTAAAATCCATACCCAAAAGAATTGTGAAAGGTTTAATTCGAGACAAAACTACAAATCTCCAATTATTAGCTAATAATTCGAGTGAAAGCTAATGAAACACGCCAAAGCCTTTGAGAGCTAATTTTTTGAAAATGATTACTATTTATTAATGGCTACCTCATACAAGCTATATCACCAAGTGATGACTTACAAAAATAACTAACCACTAACTAACTTTACTAATCTTTTCTAACTAATTGTAACTAACTAAACTATAATCTTGATGTGTAATATTGCTTTCCCTATCAAATGGACCTTGTCCTCAAGGTCATAAAATCGTGACAGAGGATGTTAATCAATAAGCATTCATGAAATAGACCATGCAAGCCATTTCAAGAGCTATGCAAGAGTATAGAACAGTAATTCTGTAAGCAAGATTGATTACTAAGAGCGACTATAGACCTTAACAACGCCTGTAAGACAATTATGGCAGCCTGGATATTTTTTTTTCTCAATATAAACTACAACATGATGTAGAATTTACACGTCACTAGTGTGTGCAAAAAAAAAAATTAGAATGTGAACTACATCCAATGGGATTACGACCAAAACACATGGTAATGCTGCCACCATGAATTGTAATATCTTTCTTTCTATATGAACCCACATCAGCTTCTTACTCCCAACAACGAATTATCCTACGGCAAAGTCACTGTGAATGCTGCAAACACCAAACAAGGCTTGCCAAACTAGCACATCAAGCTTCACAGCCATTTGCTCCAAGAAAGTTTTAGCTTCATTTAGAAGTCATGCCCTGTGTAACGCACCTACGCTTTAAGCTTGTCCAAGGCCAATGTCTTGCCTATGGCCTCTTGTGTTGTGGTGCTAGTGTGCACTTTTGTATTTTCCTTATTTTATTTTATTTTCTATTTTCGGGGGGTGACAACTCAACCATCATGTGTGTTTCCTAGTGCCACTTGTGTAATGTCTTTAAAACCTCTTTGGGGGGGGGTGACCCGGGCACCTTAGAAGGGCCTTGGCCACCAGCATATTATGGGCTTAAGTTGTGTACTCTTTCGCCCTTAGTTGGCTTATTTAAGGAAATGTATTATCTTTGATGTCTCATTACTTTGTCCAAATGTGATGCTTGAATGATTATGCAATATGTCTAATATATGCTTTCTTGCCTCGTGCCATATGAATGTGTGCTTGTCGTTGTATGCTAAACTCTATCTCATAATAATGCTTACCTTATGCCAATGGCTAACTAGAAGCTTGTCCTTGCAGACTTAATTCTAGGCTGACTTGTTAGACGCAACGTTAACAAGTGCCGCACGAACCCAACTTGGCGACCCCAAAGTTTGGCCCATGACATTTAGTATCAGAGCGTAGTTCAAAGATTGAATTTTAAAATGGCTTTGAAATCATCTACAAAAATTCGCTTGGATGCTGTCAAGAAAAAGCGAGTAGATATTGATGGCTACATCACAATGCTAACAAAGAAAACTTCGGATGTCGAAAACTTCAGGCAAACTGTCAAGGTACTCGAAACCCTGATGACCAGGGTAAGTGCCTTAGAGACTGAAGCTACGGGCGTTAGCACAAGTGCTCCACGAGAAGAAGGACATGGTGATGATTGTCTAGACGTAGTCAAATCTTTGAAAGAACAGAGTTGGAGGAACCACCCAAATTTTTTTCTAGAAGTTGGAGGAACCACCCAAAGTTTATCTGGAAGTTGGAGGAACCACCCAAATTTTAGTTGGAAACATGAGTCTCAACAGCCCACTCAAACACCACAGCCTAGAGGTTATAGTGTTCCACAGTATCCCACACCTACCATTCCTATAAATTCTTTAGAAGACACCTTGCAAGCATTTATAGAGGCCCATAACAAACTATTCAAATGTTTGAGTTATTAATAGCTCAAGTGGTTGAAGAAAATAAGGAGATAAAGAGTCAAGTATCTAATTAACTAACATGTTAAGTGTGCAGGAGTTAGGAAAATTCCCATCTCAGACACAACCAAATCCGCGAGGACAACTGACCGGCGTAAACACACACGTATAACGCAAGCGCACGTATCGTTCAAGTAGTATAAAAATATCGATCCCACGAGGACTTAATTCCTAATGTTGTTATTAATTATTGAATCTATTTATTTACAAATATCTAATTAAAGGGAGAATAGAATTGATTGCTTGATTGATTTGGTTGATTGTAGATTTGCTAAATAAATAAATAAAAAGATAAAAGAAAATACTAAGGAAAATAAAAGACACAAAGATCTAAGGTTGTGAATCAATCTAATATCATTTAAAAGATGAAGTGATTATTTTATGTTTGTGTAATAAATCGATTTACTAACCTGGAACACTCAATTATGTGTAAGCCTCTGTCGATGGTCAGACACAAATACCCAGTATAACCCAATTGAACCATATGTCTATGTCAACCAATTTATCTGGATTCATTAAGGTTAAGTTCCAATTATGGCTACCCCCGCCCGACAGGTATATTCCTATCCTGTAAGGAAATCTATTAAAGGGTTATCTATCCTCAAGGAAGATCGTGGGCTATTAAGTCTAAGGCTGAAACCTAAAATCCCTATGTCTAGTTCATTTTAGATTTACCATATCAATCTTATTGGTGATCAGACAACAAGAAGCATTAAGCTTAAGACTTAATAAATAAATCTTTAAATTACCTAAACTATAAAATAACCCCTTATAAACCGGTGATATTAAAAGTCATCACAACCCCTAATTAACTAACACATAACTAGGACTAGTAAAAACATAAAAGTAAAAGACATAAAGTAAAAAGCTGAAAAATAAAATAAATAAAATGCTAAGGTAAAAGGAATTACTTTTACTACTACTAATTTAGATATCTCCCATAAAATAATATATAAACTTGTGATAATATTACCAACCGACCATTCTGGCGGTATCTTGATTAAGTCAAATTAAGTCCAACCAGCCATTAAGGCGGAACCAAAAATAAATTTACCAACCGACCAGTCTGGCGGTATCCGTGATTAGTCAGGTTTAAACCAGATTAAAATTAAATTACCAACCGACCAATATAGCGGTATCCCTTATTAAGTCAATATTTTAAATAGTTAATATATTATTTTTAAGGGAGATTAATCTAAATAGTAACAGAAAAAGAATTACCTTTCACCTTAGCTGAAAAAGTTACAACATTATGGTGAATAGTAAAAACTGTAAAAAGTAAAAAGTAAAAATTAAATTACTATTATTACAACAAGTAATTAAAATTATTTACAAAACTAAAAATTAAAAAACAAAAATAAAAAAATAAAAATTCTAGAGAGAGAAACTCTCTCTAGAGAGAGAAATTAAGAGAGAGAGAAGTGTGTTAAAAACTGAAAATTCGGCCTCTATTTATAGTAAAAATTTTCACTGTTTGGGCACTGTTCGCGCGTCGCGACGCCAAGGAGCAGCGCGTCGCGACGCGCAATTGTCGACGTGGCACAATGATACGGCGACACGTAGCAAGGCGGCTGACTGTTCACGCGACACGTGTCAAGGCGGCTAATTCTCAATTATTGTGATGACGTCATCGATGACGTGGCGATGACGTGGCGCTGACGTGGCGTAGGCGTGTGTTGCATTTGTCGGCACAATAGGATTGCGACACGTGTCATGCTCTGATTGGCTGAGGCTGACGTGGCAAGTTGACTCGGTTGACCTGCTGACGTGGCTGATGACGAGGCGACACGTGTCAAGTCTGAGTGTCGGCAGCATATGATGATGACACGTGCACGGCGCATTTTAGCAGATCGGCTGTGATGGTGACACGTGGCACGGCGCATTTTAGCAAAGTCAAAACTTCTTCAAATGGTTGACCGTTGACCAGGCGCATGTTAGCAAATCCGGCTCACGCTGGGAGTCGCGGCGCGCTGTGATTCAGCGTCGCGACTCGCAGAAGACGAAAATAACCCTGTTGACGCATTTTTGTCCGGTTTTGCCCCAAATTGCCTCCAGTGCTGTCCAAACTTTATTTATCTGCAAAATAACAATAAAACACATCAAAACGTTCATAAAACTCAAGAAACTATACAAAATATTATGTTAAATGAGTGGGAAATAGTGATATAAATACCACTCATCAACAACACATGGCATAGGCTGACAATGATGCATCCAATGTAAAGGATCTTAATGCCATAACCACTCAGAGCGGTAAAGAGATAAATGTGCAGGACACTTCCAACACTAAAGGTGATGCCACAGGTAGTAATGCAGATATTCTTCACGAAGAACAAGTGGTTCAGAGCCCAGTTCGAGTACCTATCCCTCAAGCTCTTAGGCCTACTACGAGAGCTACAGACCCTACTTGTGAGATCCTAAAATATTTAAAGTAAGTATATATTAACATTCATTTGTTACATGTGATCAAACAGGTTCCCACATATTCAAAGGTTTTGAAGGATCTATGCACCATGAAGAGAAAACATCTTGTAAAGAAGAATGCATTCCTGACAGAGCAAGCAAGTGCAATAATTGACCAGAAGGCTCCACCAAAATACAAAGATCTGGGATGCCCCACTATTGCTTGCCACAATGGCACATATGAGTTCGGTCAGACTTTATTAGATTTATGTGCTAATGTTAATCTTATGCCATATTCTATCTATATGCAGTTAGGACTTGGAGAGATTAAGCCTACATCTGTGGTTTTACAGTTAGCTGATCGCTCTATCAGAACACCGCGGGGAGTATTTGATGATATTTTACTACAAATCAATAAATTCTACTACTCTATTGATTTTCTGATTTTAGATACACAGTCTGTGGTTAAAACTGAGTAAAAAATTCCACTAAGCTTAGGTAGACCTTTCCTTGCTACAGTTAATTCCCTTATTAATTGCAGGAATGGTCTCATGAAGTTATCATTTGGGAACATGACATTGGAAGTGAATTTTTTCACGTCGGGGAACAACCACAAGATGATGACGAGTGTTATCATACATACCTAATAGACACAGTCGTACCTGGAATAGCCTCCATAAATTATGATTCTAACCCTCCCGAACTGGAACTGATCCCAAAGAACCGTAAAAAAAAAAAAAAGCGACAGTGCTCACTTGAAGATGATTATTGGAAAGTTAAAAATGAGGTCGAGCCGATTTTGCCATATGTGCAGCCTAAAATTTCAACTATTAGTAGACCCTGGGGGATCCATGGATAAACAGCCACAGCTAGCCAAAAATTGTTTTTCATGTCTTACTCACAAATGGAAGCCACCATGACTATTTATGTGATTGTGTCTGGCTGAAGACGTTAAACTTAGCGCTAGCGGGGAGGCAACCCTTGCATTTGTTTATTTTTTATTTTCTTTACTTTAGTATTATTTTATTGTGTGTTTATTACTTGTTTATTATTTGCATGAGTATTTATGCAGGTGTCAGCGCAACCCACCCAACCCACGCAACCAAAGTCTTACCAGCGGGAGCCTGATCAACTCCATGCACGGTAGTGTTGTTCCCCACTCTTGTTTCTTTATATTTATCTTACATTGAGGACAATGCAAGTTTTAAGTTTTGGGGTGTGTGTGTTAGTGTCATAGACATGCCAAGAATCTCTAAGAATTGATTGGTGTGTGAATATAAGTCTTTGGCCAAAGCATTCAATATCTTAGAGATATCAAATCCACAAGATAAAGTTTAAAGATATGTCGAGTATAAGGATTTTACCTTTCCATGATCCCAGACTCGATAAGAAACATAAATATCGGAAGGAATGAGATGACATGCTCGAAGTGTATTCTAACAGATTCATATGTTTTCCCACTTCATTCATCGACTATGGGTCATGGTTTGCTGTTAGGCGATTACCCATGGTCTATGGAATATCATAGAGATGAAATATTAAAGAGTTCATATTATTCTACTGCTACTCGATAATGAACCTAGGACGGTCGCACAATATAGTTCTCGTCTATGTTACAAACTCGATGATATTTATTAAAAGTTAATAAATGATTATTTTGGCATTTTCTAATTGGATTAGGATATTCAGAATATTTCGAAAATATTAAATTGATTAATAAATTCGAAATATAAAATAAGATTTAATTGTTTAATTAAATATTTGATATTTATATTAAATAAATTAAATGTAATTTTAATTAATTGTTAATTAAAATTAAGTAAGTTAAATTAATTAATTAATAGTTAATTAATTAATGTGCCAAAATAATATTTAATTTATTGGGCTTTAATTTAGTGGGCTAGCATCCAAATTAATTAGAGTCATATTTAAGATTAAATAGAGAAGTCTTTATTTAATTAGGATTATTAATTTGATTAAGTATCCTAATTTTATTTTGGAAAGAATCTTTAAGATAATTTCCTAGTTATTGTTCACGTTGAAGCAAAATTGTATAATTAATTTCATCTTTATCTATTTCTTATTGCTCACGGCAGTGAGCATTATTTTTGCTCATTGTCGCCCATTTACTTGGTGAAACGGAACTCGGTTTCGTTTCGTTTTAATCCAGTTGTTTTTAGAACATTTTGTGATGTTTTGGGGCTATGTTGGGGCTGTTTTCAAGTGAAAATCAGAACCAAAACACAACTGCTGTCCACGCATTTCAGGGGTTGTTTATGCAGTGTGGTGGGCGCGAATCGAGTCCAAAACAGTCCAGTTTTTGTCCGGCTATTCGGGACTGTTCCGGGGCTAGAATTTTGTCTAAAAATGAAGCAAAATGTCAGTGGTGGTGGCAATAACATTCGGCCAATTCAAGGGAAGGGCAAACAAATTTTTCAAGTCTGATCCGTGTGCCTCAACCGTTTTCGCTGCGCAAGGAAAACGTTTCCTACAACCCGCACCATATCCCCCGCGAATTATAATTTTCATTACCAAATCCGCACCTGCATATAAAAATAAATTACCAAACCCGCATTGGTACTCGGCGGATTTTTTACGCGTTTTTAAAATATTATATAAAAAAATTTCTCGTGATAAAATATTCTCCATCTATAATATGAAAACCAAATTAAACAGAATATTAAACAATCTATAATTTTTCACATGTCAGTGAAGTTTAGTTTGAAGTCAATATGAAGTCGCAAATATTAAACAGGATATTAGAGCAAAAGTAGGGGTGAGCAAAACCGGTTTCGGTTCCTCATAAAACCGGAACCTACCCGGAAAAATTCGGTTCTGCACTAAGTGGAACCGGAACCTACCCAATTAAACAGGGTACCCTATTATTCGGTTCCAATCTGGTTCCGGTCCGGTTCCGAATTACCCTATTTTAAAATATTTTAATGAAAACTACATTCCGATACGAGTACGTAGGAAAAAATAAGGACCAAATCGGAGTGCGGAAGCTCAAGAACGAAAGGTTATACAATAGCCCACTATTTTCTTTCAAAATATTTGATTATTGATATCATTAGTTATATATAGATTTTCATTATACTTATGTTGCTCGGAAAAATGGAAGGAAAATGAAAAGATAAAAAATAAATACATATAATTTTAGAGTCGAATTCTGCTGTGCTGGAATATTTCGAATTAGATGTTTTTTTTGTTAAAACGAAATTGTGGCAAAACAAAATGGAGTAAAGGAAAATTTTATTTATTGATTGATTATTTGTCCCCTAGTTGTGGTAGTTTTAAATTATAGCAGCTTTCTGTTTGCAATTGGCTCATTTTCTAATTTTAAGCGTCTCTGTTTAACACAAACACACATACATTCTATAAATACTTGATAGAAGCACTAAAATATTGTTATATGAACTGCGACTCTTTAAAATTTGTACAATTAAATAATGAACGCCAAATGTTTAAAATTTATGTTCATATAAACAGGTTCCATGGTCCGGTTCCGGTTCCGACTATTTTGGAACCGGAACCTACCCGGATAAAATCGGTTCCTTCATATTTGGAACCGGAACCTACCCGATTACAACCGATTCCGGTTCCAAACCCGGAAAATTGGTCCGGTTCTAACCGATTCCGGTTCTACCCGGAACCGATGCTCACCCCTAAGCAAAAGCAATTAAAAAAAATGATAAAATTGTCCAAAAAATTAACTACAAATTAAACCAATACAAGACCATAAACAATTCAAAAAAAGTGACAAAGTTAACTATAGAATGCGAGTCGTTTTATATGAGTTGATTTTCTTTTCCTAAAAAAATATAAAACAAAAAATTTAAATTTACAGATAGCGAATACCCGCCGCGGGTATCCGTGAATTTTACTTAATTACCAAACCCGTACCAAATCCGCAGTGGGTTTTGTTTTAATTTACCAAATCCGCTTAAATATTTACCAAATCCTATCCATTGCGGACGGATTTTTGCGGGTTTGCGGATTTATGGGCGAAATTGCCATCTCTATTCCAGAGCCATAACTTGCAGGTGCATTTTGACATCCAAAACCCATGAGAGATTGTTTTTTCTAGAAACTTCGAGTGTGAGAATTTTAAAGTTTATAAGACTTAACATTTTCAAGGTTCCCTAATCAACCAACCTCATTAAGCTTGTCAAACTCTATATTTAGAACTTCAAGTTCATAAATATGATATTGGAAATTTAGCACTTCAGGTTCTATAATTATAATGTAATTATAGAACTTCATATTATAATTGTTTTGTAGATCTAGAACTGTAGGTTCTAATTTAACAATTAATTAATGAGTTTAGAACTTCAAGTTCTAATTTATCTTTTATAGTTAATCATAATAATGAAAGAAACTAAAATAAATGTGGATGATTCAAATTAATGACAATCACATAGCATATTCATAAAAACAATTAAGGTGTTAAACTAATAACATAATAAATAAAAGAATAACATAGTGAATTAGAACTACAGATTCTAATTTTAAGATTGAAATTCAAAATTTCAAGTTGTGATTTATTTATACTAATGGAAGCCTTACACGATGGCCTTTGCAAAGAGCCACGAAGAGCAAGCCCTCGCATGAGCCACATGGCTCAGCTCTCAACCATTGCAATTGATCATGTTTATTAATCACTGTCTTTTGTTTTTTTGTTTTTTTTTATGTAAAATAAAAGTTAAATAGAAATTGAATGTGATGATAATGTGTTATAAAATAAAAGATAAATAAAAGAGAATAAAATATCTTGTAAAGTTGCAAGTCTTTTTCATTATTTCTCAATGAATAAAATTTTACAAAAATTACTCTTTATTATAAGGAGAGATTATGTTAAGTATTATCCGTAAATAATATGAGATAAATTAAAATTATAAATATAAAATGATGTACCATATTATTTACATTAGGCTATATTTGAGACTGCCCTGGAATGAAAGTACACATTTAAGCGGAAATACAACATAATCTTGTTATGAAATATAAATAATAGATTAATAGATTAATAAATAAACTACGTTTCAGGGGGTTTATGCAAAAGAGAAATCGAAGCGTGAACTGAATTAAGAAACCGCAGTCACACTCACAATAACTAAACTTAAGTAATGAGCTTGAGTTGAGGTCAGGTGAGAGAATTTGTAAATGTACATGACATGAGATGTAGATCGAAAGAGAGAGTAGTTTGTAAATGTAAATTTCGGGTTATATGAAGCCGCAAAAGAAGAAAAAGGAACCCTAACCAACCCCATTAAGCTTGTCAAACCCTATTTCAATTAACATTTTTCACTGATCCCGTTTTTCATGTTACCATGCGTTGCAAGAGCTCAATTTTTTTTTCTTAAAGTATTTATTGTAATTTTGGTTTATGTTGAATTTTAGTTTTTATGTGATATTTTGGATATGGGTTCATGGGTTTTGATTTTTGTGAGTTTTTGGTTTCTGGGTTGGTGTTGTTTTTGTTTTTGTTTTTGATTTATCAAACGTGTTTAGAGATGGGTTTGATGGATTGCTGTGATATGTTCATGGGTTTTATTAGTTTTTTGTTTGTTTAGTTTGTTGTTTTTGTGATTTCATGCTCTTTTGATTGAATGCCTGGACAGTTTATGCTATTTGTTTGTGGAGAAATTTTGGGTATGTCTGTGTATCAACATTTCTGATTGTTATTTAATCTGCTAACATTTTTGTAACTGTAAAACGATATATCGCCAGATTAAAATTATATGCTACCAGGTTTAGCATTTTCTAAAATTTAATTCACGCATTTTGGATTTCTTCATTTAGGACTTAGGAGATTTGCATTAACTTCTATGTATCAGATATTCATTTATGTTTGGGGGATGTGGGATAAAGCAGTGAAGGTATATTGTGTTTTGTTGAGGAAGCCATGTCAGAAAGTTTCATATTTCATGCAAGTTGAGGAGGGTTTCATGTTGTCTAATTTATCGTGCATGCTATTTGGATAATAGCTCAGGACAAAAAGCCATTTCCCCGATTTTCCTCACTGTGTTAAGTTGTTTGTTTTTAAGTTTGGATTGATGTAGTGAGATAATGACTAATATAGTGTTTTAAAACAGGGGATTTCAGCTGAGGCGGGTTTCCCGTGGTCTACTCTTTAGAGCATTGTAGAAGAATACTTTGTATAAGCCATTTTCCTATTCTTGCATTTTTGCATGGACTAGTGCTGAAGGGACATGGTGGTTTTAAAACAGG
Source organism: Zanthoxylum bungeanum (assembly GCA_019454045.1). Lineage (NCBI taxonomy): Eukaryota > Viridiplantae > Streptophyta > Magnoliopsida > Sapindales > Rutaceae > Zanthoxylum > Zanthoxylum bungeanum. The sequence goes on along the minus strand of SKCR01010894.1, from coordinate 50,622 downwards.
GGATTTCAGCTGAGGCGGGTTTCCCGTGGTCTACTCTTTAGAGCATTGTAGAAGAATACTTTGTATAAGCCATTTTCCTATTCTTGCATTTTTGCATGGACTAGTGCTGAAGGGACATGGTGGTTTTAAAACAGGGGGACGTAAGCCTTTCTGAAACTTTCAAGTATTTCTATACTTGGTGAGCTCCATTCTTCCATTAAAGTGCAGCTATGGCAGGATAAGTAGGAAAATATACTAATTTAATAAAAATGGAATCTGGTAAGCTGGTTGCTTTGTATTAGATTGAACCATTTACACGGGGATCTTACTTCCACTGCTAAGCCATGAAAATGGGGATTTTTGAAAATAAGATAAGTCTATCGGTTAACTAATTTCATGTCACTTAAAATTTATGATAATCACATTATTGTCTAATAATTTTCATCACATTTTGATTTTTTTTCATTAAGTTCTTCATTTAATGGTGTGTACGACTACACTCGTCGCTTGGTTGTTACAATTTTGGCTAATAATAAAACTTAAGTTTTCCTCTTCGTGTATTATGCATCAAATGTCAGAAAGATAAGAGAAAAATAATAGATCATCAGAAAAATTGAGGCAATCTATCTTTGGAGGAATACTTCCTAGTATTCCTCCATATTTTTTATTTTTTATTTTATTTTTTCGTAGTTATGGCATTCTTTTCTAGAATTGGGTGTTTCTCTTGTATTCTATTGTGCGCTACTGTCGTAGAACTTTGTGCTTGTAATAAATTCTATTGTTTATGAAGGAATATAGCCACATTTTTATCAAAGCATGATAAAATTTGGTCTCCATTATATATACTGTATTAGCTTATAAAAAACTGCTCCATAATCTTACAATCTTTTATGTTGCAGTTCAAGCACAATAGAAGATAGTTTCAGGAGTGGACTTATATAGTGTGTGTGCAATCTCAAGGAGAAAGGTTGTGTATGTTTCGTGTTGAATGTTTCAATTTTTAAGATAGCTAGTTATTGTGGCTTAATGTGTGTTAATTGGCAAAAATTCCATTTGGAAATGTTGATTTGGATGTGTGGTTTTTTCTATATTTACTTTCAGTAATCAAGAGTCATACATCACATGTTGTTTTGCTTCCTGTGAGATATACAATTCAACCGACGAAGCGTTACCCGCCACATATGAGAAATTTATATTGATCATCGGTACTATTGGATACGTGATGTAGTTCCAAATATTAGTGAAAGAGTAGCGAACCTGAATAAGCCTGACAACTATTGGATACTTGATCTTTTTTAATCACCTTCAGCATCATTTCAAAGAAATTTTCTAAAATTGCATTCTATGTATTGTTTGCAGCATTGTATCGCTAATTTTAACATGCTGTGGGGTCTTTTTGTTTGATTACCATTTATGATTAATTCTCAATCTTAATGCAAAAGAAATGCTAAAAATTACCTTCCTCTTTCCTGATTAGCAAAATGATATCTGCTCCATCTACTAGTTTTTGTAGGTTGATAGATATGGCTTGCAAAGGGAAGAGAAAGATAAACTGCATGAATGATGTGTATTGACTAATATCTAATATTCTTGGTTTTGTGTGAAAGTGAAATTTTGTTATGGATCTTCACTTCCATTTAGTATGAAATTAAGCTCCACTTTATTTGAAGAAAATATTTTTGTCTCAGCCCTCTGATGATTTTCTTTTTTCTCAACCAGTCTGCAGATAATGCATAGATATTGGCAGGTGAAGCTCAGAAAACTTTCCACAAGCAGATATTGAGTGGTCAAGTGAGTTAGAAAGATGCAGTTTTGTCCTGAGACGGTGCTACAGTCAGTCATGCCTGTGATCTGCGCATAAAAGTTTGCTACAGGAGGCCATTTCTCTCGCCAAATGCAAAGGTGAGGCCTCTTGATGACCTGTGGCTTCCTCAAAGCACGATGGTCGATTAACTACGACTGGCCATAGAATTTTACTTGTTTTTTAGATTGCATCTTTCATTGCCAGATCTGCTTCACTTGTTTATAAGTGCAATCAGTCAATTAGGACATTTTCCAAGCTAAAGAAATAATGTTTTATGCTTATTTGAATTTTTTTCATCTTTTATGCCAACATATATGGAAATCCGTCTGCTACAGCTGAAAGATCCTCAATTCAAAATTATAGATTATATGACGTCTCATGGTGATGCGTGTTTTGTATTGTGCTACAACTACACATGTGATATTATGAATCCTAGTGTTACTTGCAGTGTAATTAGCGGTTGTCATTTATCAGATTACTTTCATGGTCTTTGGATAGGAAATGGTGTTTGAGGTTATCTTTGGATAGGAAATGGCGTTTGAGGTTATCTTTTCTGTATATCATTTTCAGAAAGGATTTCAAAAATTATGGCAATGTATTTTTCTTGATTAGATATTCCCTAGATAGTTTTAAACAAGATGAAGGAAGCATATTGTGTGTGGCATGCCATGCATGCTACGTAAAGCTTTCGTCAATTTGTTTTCATCATTAGATCTTCCCCAAACACTTAATTTCTGTTATACAAAAATGCACTTGGAGCAGCTTAGTTCTTGACTCCATGAATCTCACTCTTGTAAATTTGCTTTCTCCTCTCTTTCCTGCTCTTCCTCACTTGGTTCCGAAGTTAATAGCTGTACAATGCCCCTCTCCAGTAACTAATTACCAGTCGTTTCCTAAATCGGATTATATGCATAAAAAGGATTACTGAGATCCTTTCCATATTTGCATCTTTTAGATTAAGAGGATGAGCCTTGGTGTACTGTAAGGTTACTCCATTGTGACCTGGAGGTCACAAATTCGAATCTCGGAAACAGCCTCTTTGCAAAAAAAAAAAAAAAAAAAAAAAAAAAGCAAGGGTAAGGCTGCGTACATATTGAATCTTTCCCAAAGATTACAATGTGGGAAGCCTCATGTGCTGGCCATCCTTCATCTTTTGGATTAATGTTTTCCTTGTAATTGTTAAGATTTTAGTAACTAGCTTAAGACTTTAGTCTTACATAATATTTTGCTTATATAATGTGATATTTGCATCTTCACATCTGTTTTCCCACTTTATTTGCAGGATTTATAGTATCCATACGATGTATTAAAAGAAAAAAGATTGTTCATTTTAAGCATCTTGACCTACTTTGGAATTGGTACTTGCACCAAATGGACGGCAGATGAAATTTAACCCGTCGACCTTTTTTTCTTGTCAGTATTTATTTGCGGACCAAAGTTGTCAACTGTAGTTCTACTGGGATTGCTATTAGTTGATGGATAAGTCCTTCAGTGCTGTTATTGAGGATTTGAGTGACAATGATTTTGAGGGTTCTCGTGATGAGCACCGTATTTTCTCAGAGGTCTTCTTCAGGAATGATCTTGGTGGCACAAGTAAGAGGTATATTGTTACTGGAGTCATTAACTTCGAATGTGATGACAGTAAGATCTCTGATATACCATTATGTTCGAACAGTCAAAACTCATCGATAACGAGTCAATCTTCTAAAAATTTATATGTTGAGGATTCTCATAAATCATATGAGAACTCTGGAGGAGCTTCTGGGTCAAGGTGTTTCCTGGAAAGATCTTCGGTAGATGGGAATGACCAGAATTTGAAGCGGATGAAGTATTCAGTTGATGACCTTTCTTGTGTCAAACTTGGATCTGGACAGGTTTTGACTTCAACAGCTTTATTGAAAGGAGTTATTGCTGGTACCTCTTGCCCAACCACAAACTCTGTTCGTCAAACTGTTGCACTTCATTTAGTTGAATCGTCCAATCAGAGTGTTACATCTGGTTGCCATCTGTTAAAGCAATATGTAGACAGTAGTTATGTGGGTGAGCTGGATGTTATAAAGCATAAATTGCCATTCTTGGATGGACATGATGCGAAGAAAATTGTAGGTAAATGTATTGCTTCTCCTATTTCCCAGGAGAGTTCTGCCACCAGGCTCACAGTTGCAAGCCCATCTATCACTGTTGCTGTGAAATCTGGATATACTCAATGTGCTGTGGAAACAGTTGATGGATCCATTTCACATGGGTTGGATACATCTAATATTTCTTTCAAGCTAGATACCAAGATGGATCCTCGATCTTTTCTTCAAAGGCATGTTTTTCACTTGCTCACAGCAGCAGGCTGGGCTATTGAGAAGCATAAAAGTCCTAGTAGGAAATATATGAATACAGTTTATAGATCACCTGGGGGGAGGTTATTTCGTGTGTTTTCCAAAGTTTGGAGAGTGTGTGGTGAGACTTTATTTGCCGATGGATACAATTTGGTGCCGGAAGATGACAGTAAGGAATGGACTGACATTAATCACTTCTGCACTGATCTGTTTGATACTTTGATAAACCCGGAGAAAGAAACGAATAAGTCAGATCTTGCTACTGCATTGGTTCGTCGATGGTGCCTTTTGGATCCCTTTGTCATAGTTGTATTTATTGACAAAAAGATTGGTTCATTGAGGAAGGGAGGTGTGGCTAAAGCAGCACGGAGTTTATTAGCTGACAAGAGAGGAAAAAATTATCCTATTTTGGCCTTGGAAAATGCACATATTTTTGGAACCAGTTGTCACCAAAGAGATTCGCCAGTTCACTTTGATGATGCAACTCTGGCCTATAAAAGAGCACTCACAGTTTCTGAGGGAAGCTACCATTCCTGTGATGTGCAATCTGGCAATCGAAGTTTCTCAAAAAGTGGTAAACAGACAAATGACAGTGCAACTAAATGTCTAACGGGTTTATCTATTTATACCGCTGATAATGTTGGTATGTATGGGGTAGATACGGCCAATGAGGAAAACGTATCAATGCTGTCTTGGAATGAATATGAAAGCCAAAATACTGAAAATGAGGAAAATCGTTTGCAAGGATCTCTGGTTGACTGTCCAAACTGCAGAAATGATGGTGTGGTTCACTATGACGACTTGAATAGTTCATTTCCTCATGTTGATCCCTCTGTAGATGAGTTTTTATCTTCAGGGGTCGCACAGCAGTCTGGGCAATGTGAGGATTATGGTGGGAAGTGCATTAAAGCTTTGGAGATCAAAACAGATTATTCTTGTGCAGATGTTCGACTGAAAAAGAAGATACAAAGGAAATCCAGAAAGATATCTGAAATGAGATTCGCTACACTCTTCGAAAGTGACATTCAGACTATGACTTTGGATAATAAGACTGCATTGCTGGATACTGATGCAGGTAGCATCCAGTTAGAGTCAAAAGCAGCTCAGAAGCAGTTTCTTGCAAATGCAACAGTTCAAGGAAGTCACAAAACATCCTCTTCTGTTGGCTGTTGCCAGCTTCAGATTGCCAAAAAAGGCTCAAAGTTTAAGAAGATTCAACAGGATTGCTACGGATCTAAAAATGGACGAAAGAGACAAGTTGCATGCAGAATCAACGATGATGACTTACTGGTTTCAGCTATTACAAAGAACAAAGGTTACAGCCCAAAGACCACCAGATCTAATTCTAAAATAAAGTCCCGCAAATTAAGAACAGGGCCAAAGCTCAAGAACCGAAAGGGAGGTTGCAGGTTGCTTCCCCAAACACTGGTTAAGGGGGGTGATCTGATCAAGAGTGGCATGTGGTTCATGGAAGGGACAAGAACTGTTTTGTCCTGGTTGATTGTTGCTGGTATCATATCTCTGAATGATGTGATCCAGTATCAGAACCCGAAGAATGACGCTGTGATAAAAGATGGCCAAGTAACCAGTAATGGAATTATCTGCAGGTGCTGCAACCAAGGGTTCTCAATTTCCCAATTCAAGCTTCATGCTGGCTTCAAGCCAAACCATCCCTGTTTAAATCTTGTCATGGAATCTGGTAAGCCCTTCACTTTATGTCAGCTGCAAGCATGGTCAGATGAATATAAGCGCAGGAAGAGTGGGATTGGAACGGGAACTGTGGAAACTGATGAAGATGATAAAAATGATGATGCGTGTGGAATTTGTGGTGACGGGGGTGAGTTGATATGCTGTGATAACTGCCCTTCTGCTTTTCATCAAGCTTGCTTGTTTATCCAGGTTTGTTCTTCGTTCATTTTCACGGAAGCTCTTTACTGCTGTCTCTTCCTCTACTCTATGTTGTTGAAATTTAGTTCTTGTCCTAGATCTTGATATGCATCTATTTAAGTTCTTAGAGACGATTAAGTTGATTTCACTAATGCATGATAATTATTTGTTTGTCTTGCTCCACAATATGTAGAACTTGTGACTTTTTAAATGCCTGTGCAAATTGCATTCCTGGCATTCTAGAGTATGATTTAATTTGAAATTCAATTGTTTTCTTTTCTCTTTTTAAAACTTGATTGAATAATCATCTTTGTTTTCACTTTGGTAACTTTTCATTATGCTATTCGTAATATGATTTTGTTATCATTAGATTATTTACATGTTATGGATGCCATGACAAAACTAGTCTTTCCTTTTTATATCAATTATTTCACTTCAGGAGCTTCCTGCTGGCAGTTGGTATTGCTCAAATTGCACCTGTTGGATATGTGGGGATTTGGTTAATGATAACGAGGCTTCAAGTTCATTTGACGCATTAAAATGTTCTCAGTGCGAGCATAAATGTAATATTTCCTGCCCCGTGTGTTGTTTGATTATTTTGCTTGTAGCTAAAATCATTTCCATATCTATTGGATAGCTTGAATTTGACTGCTGCAATGCAAGATAAAAGCTAATCAAAATTGGACTTGGAGTTGAATATTAAGTTTTAATGTAAATCTAGCACATATCACATGGTTTTCGTATAGAAGCCATTTTTCTCCCTGTTTTTCTTAATTTTTTCCAGTTTTTGGGTAATATGTTTCTAAAATGAGTGGCCCAAATTTTTCTCTGGGATATACAAGTGAATCTGTGATTTGGATCTGAATTTTAATTAATATTTGAAATCAACACATCGATTAGGTTGTAGAATGAAGCAAGGACAATACCAGGATTTGATCTTGGGGAGGCCGAGTAATATTTTAGTGAAGATATTTTTTATAAATGCTAAAGTGAATGTAATTCATACCGTGAGAAAGTAAGGAATGAAAAGTGCAAGGTGTTTGGCTAATGCAACAAATTGTAGGAAGTTGAATTTCTGAGAAAGAATAATAACAGCTTTAAGTTGAGTATTCAGGTCTTGCCATTTGTTAGCCAAGAAGGAAATGAGGGAAAAAAAAGAAATAGGTTTATGAAAACCAGATTTTGCTTTCTTTCTTTCTACTTTCTACTTGAATTATAATGGGTGAGAAAGCAATACATGCATAAATTATTTAGGCGATTTTCTGAAGGAAAGCAACTAGATATAATATAATGATCATATTTTTCATGTTTATAAAATTTCATATGGTAATTTCTAGCTATACTATATTGAGAGGGTAAATGTGTTCATAGAAGCCAGCTTTTATAGATCGTTATTTTTTAAATACTATTTCAAGAAAGAAAATACAAATTTACAAAGCTTGGCGGTGGCTGAGGCCTTTATCGCTGCCTTCTTCTCTCACTGCCTCTGTAATGAATGGAATTGGGTTCCAGGATTGAAAATAACAAAGGTTGTATGCATATCCCTGACAGGAGGCAGTTGTATATGATCATTATTTTATTCTTAATAATGCACACCTTGTGTGTTTACGGAGTTGCTATTACGAGTTGTTTGGATATACTGTCATTTTTACTTTTCCAATGAAGCTTTTTCCTGGCAATTGATGTTTCTAATTTTCTGACAATTGATGTTTCTAATTTTCTGACAATTATGAATTATAAAAATGCTTGTAAACAGATCATGTTGCATGCCTGAAAGATAAAGATATGTGCAAAAGAGTGGTTTCCGATGCTTGGTTTTGCGATCAAAGCTGTCAGGAGGTACTGTTGCTTCTAATTCTTTTCAGTTTTTGTCATGAATATCTTTTGAACATGGCAATCAGGACCTTTAAGATTCTTGACATGCTCATAAAGTGGTTCTTTACTCCTAATTATAAAAGTGTTGAAGTAATAAAATAACCCGGTAAGTCCGAGGTCGATCCACAAGGAATAGATTTAATATGATAAAATAATAATTCAACTAATAAAATAAAAACAATAAAATAAAATACTAGGGTTAAGGGATCCACTCTTGATATAAATTATAATTATTTTCTAATCAATTTATTTCATGATTATCAGGTATTAATTATGCCAACACATGTAATCTGTCATTCGATAATTAGTCCTGTCAATGTACTAAATATGCCAAAATATGTAGACTGTATTGTCTATAACTAATCTAGATTTTTAAAAGTCCACTCTCTTATATTTATGAGATTCAAATATTATTTGCGTCAATCGATGATTGTCTACAGCTAGTCAATGGTCCTCTATAAATTGGAAAGAGTATGAATTTATCTGGGAAATAATCACAATTTATAAAATATAATAAAAATAAAAATCACCTATATTTTCATTCCACTAGCTTAACCCTTTATCCCAGCATGATACAAATTAGTAGAACAAGATATAAATAAAAACATTAATAATTTTATTAATAAAAGAAAAATAAATTACAAAAGAAAAAATACACACAAAAGCTCATCCCATAAAATCTCAAGAGAGATTCATGGGAATTTGCTGCCTTGAAGATGTGTCGAGCACTTCTATATATAGATGTACTCGACACCTCCTTGTTTCCTTGAAGAGCCAAATGCACAATTGCATTTAATGCAATTTGCACGTAATCTTTTGTTTTTTTTTGAATTTTGAAAGCAATCAACTTCAGCACCGAAAGCTTCATCCAACTTGTGATTTATTATTCGCCCAATGCATGTATGCATGTCTTTTAACAAGTGACATGACTTTTTCTTTCTTTCTTTTTTCTATCTTTTTGTCATTTTTCTTTTGTTTTCTTATTTTTTGTCTTTTTTGTTTTGTTTTGTTTTGTTTTATATATTTATATAAAATACATGTGTAGTTAAATACATCATAAACTCACTTTGTTGTCAATCTAAACACAGTGAATGTTTTCCAAGTCCGATTCGAATCTAGTTGTCACGCTCTTTTCGGATTTCTGGGTCCTGGAGTTTATATTTCATATCCATTTTTCCTGTTGAGCTTCCAAAACAGTATTTTGCCTACACAATAAATGAAAATCACAATAAAAATATATAAAATATAAGGGATTAATAAAATTACAAGTGTAAAATGATAAAATTTTCTTTTAATAAATGTGCACTTTTTAGTGTTCATCAGTTACCAGCTTTTGGTGTTCGAGTGTTTTTCATATTTTTCTTGTCTTGTTTGAATGAGTATTTGATCCATGGGAAAATTGATAATCTCCCCTAACCTGTTATGTGGCCCACAAAGGAAACAATTGGAGTTGCTTGGATCGGAGGGTATTTTTTCCTCGAAAAATAAGGAAATAGTTATCCAGGAGTTCAAACTTAGAAACTCTGTCCAGTCTAATTTTTCTTGCACATGGTGGCTCTTCAATGGTCTATTCTTCTTTTGCTTGCATCAGAATTGTTGATACTTATGTTACTTTATCAATATTCTTAACTGTGATTCAAATTATTGTGTATATCAATCTTCTTAATTGTGATTCAAATACCTGTGTTACTGGTATTTACAGGTTTATTTCGGTCTTCACTCTCATATTGGGATCACTAACCATATTGCCAATGGCTTCTCTTGGTCGCTCCTTAGATGCATTCATGAAGACCCAAAGGCTCACTCTTCTCAGTGGTTTTCCCTGAAGGCTGAATGCAACTCAAAATTAGCCGTTGCTCTCACGATTATGGAGGAATGCTTTCAGTCCATGGTGGACCCAAGAACAGGAGTAGATATGATACCCCATGTCTTATATAACTGGAGGTAAGTACTTTATTGTTATTGTTGTCATTGTTGTTAATTATTTTGTTTGGGAGAGGGATGGGGGGAAGGGATTATTGGAGGGACCACATTGGTATTGGACTATGCCAATTAGTAAACTTCTTTTTTCCTAGTAATTCTTTTTATTAGGGTGTAGACTTTAGCCTTTAGACCATAATGTTTCATTTGTATTCTTGACAGATGTCAATTGGCAATTAGACAATAGATTATCGCACATTGTACAAAATACATTGCATGGGTTTATACTTGATGTTATCTCAAATTTCAGACCTGTTTCTATAGGACATTTATAGTTGCAGATATCTGGAACAATGTTTTTAGAAGTTCCTGGCACACCTATGCGCAAACATCTGTTGGAGCCTCGTGAGCCTAGGCGCACAAGGCTTGCTCTCGAAGCACCCAACGCGCAAATTAAATTTAGATAGCTTGTATTCTATATCTGTTTCCATGATTCTGTAAAATTAATATATCAAATACATTCATGTATCTTAATATCTCATCACATTATCCAACATCACTTTACCAATTCCATCAAAATCCCAACCAAGAAAACAAAATATAAAGCAAGTTGACAGGAATATCAACAAACTAATATAAACAAACCAAAATATGTCACAAGAATAATAATAAAAAAATGAAAACCTTGAATATATTTTAAATGGCATGCATAATTTCAACTTGAAAGTTCAAATCTAAGTCAAATTATCATAACTTACATATATTATGAATCATTTTTTAGGAAAATATAGTTCATGTAACAAAAATATTTATTGCAAAATTAATATTAAAATCCATTTTTATGGCAGAAAATAAACTGTCACGCAAAAGACCAACCAAAATTATTATGAAAAGAGAGAATCAAAGCAACATGTAAAGGGTCTGCCCATTTCAGCTAATAAATTATTGCGAAAACTTTTAATTAAAAAAAAAATCAAACTTTTGTAGTGATTGAGCTGTTTCAAGCAAAGATTTGAACTCTGAAGGAAAAGAAGAATAAAGTAGCAGTGGCGCTTTGTGTGTTGGAGGCTGGTGGGCTTAAGCGAAGGTCGGGAAGAAAAATGAAGCAGCAACTGCTATGTTTGCAAATTAGGGTTTGTGAAATTGATTTTAGGATTTTCAACTTGGGCTGGATATTTGGGGTTGCAAATCAATTTGTGCCTCGGCCCTCGACTACGCCCCTCAATGATCTCGCGTGGCTTTAATCGGAAAAAGTCCCATAGGTGCGCCTGGGATTTTTTGTGTGCCTAGGCGCGCTTTTGACAACATTGATCGAGAAGGTTAAAGTTGACATTTCACATTGTTGACGGCTGATTTTGGTCTCAGGGCAATATTGAGATATTACTCCCTAGACAATCCTCCTCCAACTGTGAATTTGTTTTGTTTATGGGAAACCAAAAGCAAATTTGGCAAAAGATAGATAAATACACCAATCAACAAAGAAATTTAACGTGGTTCGGCGGATCGGATCCAACCTACATCCACGGGCATAGAACGGACGATGTTTTATTACTGAAATATGCTTCTCTGCTCTGTTTTGTGTTTACAAGTCTGATGGTAATGATATCGATACCCTTACTTACACTTTCCCCTTCTATTTATAATAGTGAAGAAATCAGATACCTTCTCCTACAAGAATTTCCTAGTTGAAACAATTTCCCTTTCCCATAAGGATTCCTAGTCAAAAACTACCTTCACTTCCTTTATCCTACTAGGACACTGACTTACTAGTTTACCTTATGAAAGTAGGATAACTTATTATCTTGTCCGTAAAAATAGGATGCCTTATCTTCTGGAGCACGTCTCGCCATATGCTCGATCTTCATGAGGTCGGTCATGATGGTCCTTTGAGCTGAGAGTGCTGCTACCGATCTGATAATGCCCGGTCATCCGATCTTAAGTGGTCGGTTTATCGATCGTAAAGTGCTCGGCCCCTTACCGTTGGCGTATGCAACATCGAATGGTCGGGTCGGAATTAGTGGTCTCGATCAAGAAGGGAGTTACCCTTTTACCCCTGCCGTACTGCTTAAATATCATAGTGCTTAAACACCATCAACATCTATCCCCTAGTTCTCGGTAACGAGTTTGCGAGTTGATGCCGGGAACTATAAAAAAAGATGGTGTGCCGATGAATCTGTCGGTGGTCACTCCAGGAACCGCAGAGAAAAATGCCTTGGCTGCAAATCTGGTCCTTCCTGCCACCTTCATGTGCTCAGTCAACGAGGATCCCGATATCTACCCGTGGAGAAAAAATGTTTCGCCCTTATGCTGATGACGATCGACTTGGTGGGACGTAACCCGACCCCGAGTAAAAAAAAGACTTGGCTCTGGGGGAATGTTACATCCCCAGTCCAAAGAAGCCGACTCGGTAGGACGTAACCCGATCCCGAGCTGAAAGAAAGACTTGGCTCTGGGGGAATGTTACATCCCCAGTCCAAAGAAACCGACTCGGTGGGACGTAATCCGACCCCGAGCTGAAAGAAAGACTTGGCTCTGGGGGAATTTTACATCCCCAGTCCAAAGAAGCCGACTCGGTGGGACGTAACCCGACCCCGAGCTGAAAGAAAGACTTGGCTCTGGGGGAATGTTACATCCCCAGTCCAAAGAAACCGACTCGGTGGGACGTAACCCGACCCCGAGCTGAAAGAAAGACTTGGCTCTGGGGGAATATTACATCCCCAGTCCAAAGAAGCCGACTCGGTGGGACGTTACCCGACCCCGAGCTGAATAAACCAGAAGGCCTCGACGGAACGAAATCCAGCCCCGAGCCGAATAACCAAGCGGCCTTAGCGGAACGAAATCCAGCCCCGAGCCGAATAAACAAGCGGCCTTGGCGGAACGAAATCCAACCCCGAGCCGAAACAAACATCGATCTCGGCGGTACAAGAGCAGACCCGAGCCGGGAAGAAACATCGGTCTCGGCGGTACAAGAGCAGACCCGAGCCGGAAAGAAACATCGGTCTCGGCGGTACAAGAGCAGACCCGAGCCGGAAAGGAACATCGGTCTCGGCGGTACAAGAGCAGACCCGAGCCGGGAAGAAACATCGGTCTCGGCGGTACAAGAGCAGACCCTCGGTCTCGGCGGTACAAGAGCAGACCCGAGCCGGAAAGAAACATGTGGCCTCGGCGGAACGAATCCAGCCCCGAGCCGATTAATCCTTGGGACTTATTCAGAAGGGAAGTGAATCAACCTTTGAAGCCCTATTAGATTTGGCGCGGGCGTCCCCTTGCCAGACCTAATGAAAATAAAAACAAAACTTTGGAAAATAAAATCAAAAAACGGGGGTGACTTAACACTTATCCCAAAACAACAGCACGGATGCCTCAAAACAGCGTCCTGTCCGAGGCCTCCAAAATACAATTCTGAACCTTTCAATTCAGAGTCCCGACGAACCAGGATTTGGATCAAAGAGCGTTAAAAATGGTAAGGACACATCCTCCATACTTCAGGTCTCCATGGAGCCTGTGTACTGTTCGAGGGCTCCTTCTTACAACGCTGGAGCAAGCATACGCTACGAGGGCACAATCCCTCCCCGTGCTATACTTCTCTTGGATCCAAATGATCAAAGAAATATGGATCAAAGAGTGTCAGAGACATTAAGGGCATATTCCTCCTTATGTTCGGTAACACTGGAGCAAGCAATCACCACGGGGGTATCGTCCCTCCTCGTGCTATGCTTCCCATGGATCCGAATGATAAGGTAATGGGGATCAAAGAGTGTTCGAGACATTAAGGGTATTCTCCTCCTTATGTTCGGTAACACTGGAGTAAGCAATCGCCACGGGGGTATCATCCCTCCCCGTGCTATGCTTCTCATGGATCCATTAATCAGGTAGGTGAGGATCGGAGAGTGTTCGAAACATTAAGGGCATTTTCCTCCTTATGTTCGGTAACATTGGAGTAAGCAATCGCCACGGGGGTATCATCCCTCCCCGTGCTATGCTTCTCTTGGATCCATTAATCAGGTAGGTGAGGATCGGAGAGTGTTCGAAACATTAAGGGCATTTTCCTCCTTATGTTCGGTAACGCTGGAGTAAGCAATCGCCACGGGGGTATCATCCCTCCCCGTGCTATGCTTCTCTTGGATCCATTAATCAGGTAGGCGAGGATCAGAGAGTATTTGAAACAATAAGGGCATTTTTCTCCTTATGTTCGGTAACGCTGGAGTAAGCAATCGACACGGGGGTATCATCCCTCCCCGTGCTATGCTCTCTTGGATCCATCGGGTAGGCAAAACATATGGTAACGCATTCCTTGCGTTTGTATCTCCCAAACTGGAGAAAATCTTTGGTGCAACTGTGGTACCACGTTATCCATGCAACAAGTCAATCATCATTTGCCACACGTGCTAAAAAGTCAAAAAACAACTAAAAAATAGGAAGAAAATTAAACATGTTATTTTTTAATTGGTTGGTGGTACCACATCATCCGTACCACTGTTGCACCAAAGATTTACTCCCCAAACTGGTCAGGCAGGTTATCCTACGGGGGCACTCCCTCCCCGTGATTACCATCCCGGAATGTCCCCGGTACATATAAGTCGTGGGGTAGTTGTGCTCCGGCTACTGCGAAGAGTTCTCGTGCTCCTTTATACTTCTTCCCCCTTGATGTGGTCTTGATCTTTTGAAAGTGGAGCGAGTTATGTCGGATTGTCTATGCTCGAGATTTTTATGATAGCACTTTGTGATCGGTATGTCATGGGTTTGATGCCTCGACCTCTGATCATCCCTTCGTATCGAGTATGTCCCCGGAATTTTGAATATGGCTTTCAATTTTAATTAGAAGAGTGGGTGGAATTTTTGAAAAGAGAAAGTTTTATTCATATTCGGGGACATACTGCCCTTCTTACATCTCTCTGCGGGACATTTCGAGAGAGGCTTTACATTGAGCTCCTTACCCTTTGTCGGGTTGCTGCAAAAAAAGAATCTACTGAAAGTATTTTCTTAACATCTCGGTGTTCCGGGGTTTCTTTAATCGCTTGCCGTCCAGATGTTCTAAGATGTAGACTCCTGGTTACCACCTCTGTAATTTTATAGGGCCCCTTCCCACTTGGCTCCTAACGAGCCTTCTTCCGGCCTTCAAGTGTTCAGAGTGACTTCTTAATACCAGGTCGCCTGGGAGAAAGACGCGAGTTCGAACTTTTTTGTTGTAGAAGCGGGCCATCCTTTGTTGATAAACTGCTGTCCTCATGGCTGACTTCTCTCTTCTTATTCTTCCCACGTATCCTCCGTTTGTAAATCTTTTTCTACTACTATGGACCTCATCCGTCGGGACCCTTCCTCGGTTCATTGTCATCACTCACATCTGCGACTCTTTTTCCTTCCGCTTTTTCGCCTCTCCTCCGACTGGCTCCGGCTTCAAGCCTCTCATTATTCGTCTCTTCCATCCTCTCCAACCTGTTCATCATGGACTTCAACAGGTTTTGATTTTCCTCTATTTTCTCCATCCATTCTGCTGTTGAATTCCCTGACGACCGGTGATTTCCATCTTCTGCCATTGTCTTACTACGTATGCTGCTTTTCGTTAAATTCCCCACAGACGGCGCCAACTGTTGACGGCTGATTTTGGTCTCAGGGCAATATTGTGATATTACTCCCGAAACAATCCTCCTCCAACTGTGAATTTGTTTTGTTTATGGGAAACCAAAAGCAAATTTGGCAAAAGATAGATAAATACACCAATCAACAAAGAGATTTAACGTGGTTCGGCGGATCGGATCCAACCTACATCCACGGGCACAGAACGGACGATGTTTTATTACTGAAATATGTTTCTCTGCTCTGTTTTGTGTTTACAAGTCTGATGGTAATGATATCGATACCCTTACTTACACTTTCCCCTTCTATTTATAACAGTGAAGAAATCAGATACCTTCTCCTACAAGAATTTCCTAGTTGAAACAATTTCCCTTTCCCATAAGGATTCCTAGTCAAAAACTACCTTCACTTCCTTTATCCTACTAGGACACTGACTTACTAGTTTACCCCATGAAAGTAGGATAACTTATTATCTTGTCCGTAAAAATAGGATGCCTTATCTTCTGGAGCACGTCTCGCCATATGCTCGGTCTTCATGAGGTCGGTCATGATGGTCCTTTGAGCTGAGAGTGCTGCTACCGATCTGATAATGCCCGGTCATCCGATCTTAAGTGGTCGGTTTACCGATCGTAAAGTGCTCGGCCCCTTACCGTTGGCGTATGCAACATCGAATGGTCGGGTCGGAATTAGTGGTCTCGATCAAGAAGGGAGTTACCCTTTTACCCCTGCCGTACTGCTTAAATATCATAGTGCTTAAAAAACACCATCAACACACATGGATGAGGAAAAAAAAATCAAAACTCATCTCTCAATATTCTAAAGAAATCACTAAAAATCATCACTCATGAAGAAAAAAGGCTAAGCAATCATAAAGTTGAGAGAGATGACCAAAGTCTCTAGAGAGAGGAAGAAAAATGAGGAAAAGAAGAAAAAGATGGGTCTTTTTGCGAATTGGGCCATTTTGAAAAATCAGAAATCAGTGTTAATCGCCGATTAATCAGCAATTTTTGAGGCCAACTAAATCAGTGGTTTTTTACAAAACCGGATTGGCCCAGTAGCGGTGGGCGATTTCTCGCCGCATAAACTGCACAGTTATAAGCAAGAGACTACCTAGAAAAGGAAAAAGTTAGTGCTCCTTATATTGATAATTATTGTTAGCAAAGATATGACATTTATGCTTTGTGTAATGTAACATGCTTTGTTTGTCCAGTGTGAGACATCACCCTTCTTATATGCCGTATAGCAATCTGATTTCAGAAGAAAATGGTGAAGTTTTGTATTAATTTGTTGCATTTATTCTCTCTGCAGGTCAGATTTTGCACGATTAAACTTTCATGGATTTTACGCAGTAGTCTTGGAAAAAGACGATGTTTTGATATCTGTGGCATCAATCAGGTAGTGTTGATTCCTGCATGTAGTAGTTTGATATATTAAAATATTCTCCAAAACATTTCATATTCGTTATTTTCCTTGATGACTTGGTACATTTGATTAGTTGTCACTCAATGCAATTCTTGCATGTAATACTTTCAACTCTCGAACCAGTGATCCAAATGAAATATTGACATGACTCCTTTTGCTTGACATATTAAGTTATGTATGCTTTAACTTCATTAGATTCTGCATGTAAGCTCTTTGCAGTTATCTTCCTACATTACAGGATAAATTAATCAGGAAAAAGAAATGTGATAGATGCTCCAATTGGACATTGTTCCTTGCAGTTGTCCGGTGCATGTGTAAATGGATAATCTTTGAAATCTACTGTGAAAAAATTCCATAAACGATTTTCAACTTTTTAATATTTTAGTTCTTTAGATTGAGGCCTTTCTCCGGTGATTACTTGTATCTTTACCATTAATTTTGTAACTAAATTAAAAAAAAAATTAATTGTTTGTAGAGTGCATGGAAAATCAGTTGCAGAGATTCCCCTAATTGCTACCTGCAGCAATTACCGTCGGAAGGGAATGTGCAGACGCCTTATGGCTGCTATAGAAGAGGTATAATTACATATGAGTATGCATAGATGTTCCATTCATTAAAAAAAAAAAATTATTATTATATTGTTTCAGAAAAAAAGGTTATTTTGACATTGTTTTTCTTGAACGGTTTCCCAAAATCATAATTTCTTAATTGAGAAAGAGTAGTGTTTTAGATACAGGGAACCAAACTCACAAATATCTTTGCTTTTGCTTCATTTTGAATTTTCTTAGCATTCAGCTTTGGAGGAGCATCATAACTAAATTTCTTGCACCATACTGTTGTATTAAATTAAGTTCTGTAATTGCTGTTGCAAGAAGCATATATGTGACTTGAAATTTTCATTTCTGTTCAATTGTACCTCTAGATGCTAATATCCTTCAAGGTGGAAAAGCTCATCATATCAGCTATTCCCAGTTTAGCTGAAACATGGACCAAGGGTTTTGGCTTTAAGCCAGTGGAGAAAGATGAAAAGAAAACCCTAATCAATGTCAACTTGATGGTGTTTCCGGGGACAGTACTTCTTAAAAAGACCTTGTATGGAGATCGAAAAGCAGATGCAGAGTCTGGTAACTCTTCTTCTTTAACAGAAATGCGCTTGCTTCTCTATTGTTCATTTTTTTTGTTGCAAAATATAAGCTCAACTTATACTGTGATTCATCATTCATCAGCTTCAGGAAACAAATTAACTGAACTGGGTATTTGTTCTGAAGTAGAGCCTATCGCAGATTCTATGAATGAAGCTGGCGCTGAAACAATAACCGTGGAGGGCCTACAGCAATCTCATTCTGATCAAAGCAACGGCGGAGTTGGAGCTGAAATGCCAAACAAGCTAACTGAATGCAATCCAGGCTCTGGTTCAGGGGAAAGCAAAGTTGAATCATCCCTCGTGTATGCGCGCGATCAGACGCAGCTTTCTTCAGACAACCAGATGGAGGGAAGCTTTGTGCAGAAGAATGAGAAGTAGAAATGAAATGTATATAAATTATTGGAAACTGCCATGTTTTTTGCTCCAAAGGAAAACTTGTTTAGACACACTTCAGTTTTACCGCCCAACTCCAGAGCTAAAATAATAACTAATTTGAAGAGGAAAAATAAAATAAAATAAAATAAAAAGAAAACTAAGTTGAGAACAAAAAAATACTAAAAGCACTTTGGGAATCCGACAAGAATATGTTAGAGCTTCTCTCCCACTTGTGCTCCCCCCTCCCCTCTTTTTATAACTCGCCAACAGTGACATCACCGGAAGTTTTGTTTCGTCTGTCGGCTCTTATGTTATGTTTGCATTGATTGAATGAGATAGAATGAAGTGAAATGTAATTTTAAAATATTTAAAATTAATTATTTGAAGTGATGGAATGAGATGAAGTTGAGTGGAAGGAAATGGAAGGAGTGTATCAAAAATGAGCCTTGAATCATTGAAAATGAACGGTCTAAATCATGAGTTGGAGATGAAATGTAACTTAAAAAAATATTATATGTGAAGATAAATTTATTCATTGAAAAAATAATATTAAAATATTTATCTTTTTTATTTTTAAATCTAAAAAAATCATTATTATTCATCGATCCAAACATAACCTTAATGAATGTAATGTTGTAGTGATCTTTATATTCATTTGAAAGTTTATGATTTACGGTGATTAGATATTTTATATTTTGAAATATATTTATTTAAAAAGAAATTAAAATTAGAAGAAATATTAATTCTCCATAAATGTGCATATGATACATCAACAATTAAGGTTTTTTCTTAATTAAAGAAGTAACTCAGACTTAAGGATATAATTTTTAAAAATAGGATTAAATGTTTCTAAATTTAAGACCTTATATTTACCAGATTCTCCACTTGATTCTTTAGGTCAGCACATCCACCTCTGTTAATATTATGATTTACCTCCATATGATTGGGTTGTAATATTACTTTTGTGACTTACATTAAATTATTAAAAGAGCAATTCATTTATCATAGGAGTCTTTTGTCATTATCTTTATTTTAGACATCTTGTATTCGAGTGAACCAAACAAAATTTGCTTTATCACTTCTAAATGTTCCTAGCGTGGAATTTATTGGGGTAGGTGCTTTGAGCATCAATTCTTATCGTATTTATGATATGATCATGGATACAAGTAATCATTTTTTCCATAATATTACTCATTTAATGGTAGCACTGTAAGTGTCCTAGACATGCCACGGGATCTTCTAAGCGTGATTATTGTGTGAATTAATCAAGAAAGTTGCGGAATACTTACATTGATCGGATTTAGGATTTCAAAAATTCTATGGATGTTGAAGCTTCCAAGCTCTTGGGTGAGTATCCATATCATCTTCATTTGACTCCCTTATGTGCTAGCAAGAACAAATGGAACAAATTTGATCTCCCTAGGAGAAATAAATTTGCCATATGGAGAGAGAAGAACAATCGGCCAGTTCAGAAAGAGAGGAAATGCTTTATTCTTTCAAAAGGAAGACCATAGCTTCTCGCCAAAAATGAATGATTAATAGCCTCTCTTCTTTTGGCTTTTAAATAAAAAAAAACAGAGAGCAAATTTGGTATCAACTCTCTTATTTTCATTCAGCATTTTTTTTTTTGAGAAGTCATGTGGAGTACTCGGGAAACATAGTTTACTAGTGGGCTAGGATCCCGTTAAAAGATACACAATCTTGACTTTGACCAACAAGTTGTATAAAATTTAACTAGGTAGATCTCTAAGATCAATTGGATCTCATCCAATTCCTAGATCCAGTAGGTGGACATCCAAGTCCGAAACATATATCCTATATATGCCAATATATCCAATATATTCCCTAACCTTTTCCTCTTAATCAACTAAGCTTTGGCTTTGGCACAACAAGCTTAATGATTCCAGTTAAGCGGGACCCATTGACTTTGGAAAGCTTCGTAATCGATGTCGATGGACAAGAAGTGAACTTGACTTTGGCCAACAAATCACAACTTGGACAAGACATACGATATGGAAAAAAGCCTTCATGATTCAAACACATCCGCGATGGACAAAGGTCTTGACTTTGGCCAACAAACCAGTGCCAATCTTGGATCTTGAGAGGGAATCACTCAATGGAAGGAAATCGCTTAATATTTGTTGAGGGTTTTTGTCGCGAGATGACAACCAATTTATTATCTTTAATTAGGTCTCATCATTCACCCTTAAGCATGCATTCTAAAAGCCTAATAATGCGCGAAATAAATTAATAATGATATGTGGATGGATATATAATACAATTTATTCCTAGAACAAATCTCTCAATTTCCTCTCTCTCGCTAGGACTATTCTTACTTCTACCCAATTATATAACACTTCTAAAGAAACATCATTTACATTGAGGGGAATAAGTGAGAAGAGAAATAGTGGGAGGCAAGTATTAAATTTGCAATTTCGTTTAGATACTTGCTAATACGCGCTCATTTCATTTTTCGTCATTATTTATCAAATATATATTAGTTGGACTAATATTCAATTGTTGTTATTTTAACAGTTGGACTGTTTTCAAACTACTTCATTTGTAGTTGGTTATATAATTGGATTATAGTAATCAATACATTTGAATGTAACCAATCAATAATAGTTGATTATATAGTTAGACTATAGTAATACTTATATTTAATTGTACCTAAAATCGTTGATTGGATAGTTGGACTATAGCAATCAAGATGACTGAAAGATTAGCGTCAAAGGATATTATCCTGGGGAAAATGTACTTAAACGATTTTAATTTTCAGATTGGGAGTAGAACCTCTCGAGCATGAGCCCGGAGTTGAGCGAATAATAGAGCATGAGCTTAGGAAGACTCATTGTGATGATAACTTTAGTGCTCAATCTTTTATGCATAGTTGGAGTTTCTTAAAATGACATATCCCAAATTGTCTGCCTAAACTGTGGCAAACGGGGTCACTAGAAGTGTGACTGCCGTATGGACAAGGCAAACATGAAGGAAATGAAGGCGGGATAAGGTTTCGGCTTCAAGAATGTTTGTTATAAACATGTTCACTACTGGTTTTAAAATTGGATTTTTTGATACTAGATGTGATACATGTATATGTACTGACGTGCGAGAGATGCTAATAAGTAGGAAACTGACTTCAGATGAGATTGATCTACAGGTTGGAAATAGGACGAGAGTCGCTATTTTGGCCGTAGAAACCTAAGTTTAGGAACTGCCCTTTGGGCATGTACTTAAATTAGGAGACTGTTATAATGTATCTAGTTTGACTAGGAACATTATCTCTGTATCTAGTTTAGCCCGTTGCGGGTATACCTTTATATTACGAAACACCGGGTGTTTTGTTTATAAATATGATATTGAGATATACACATTAGATGTGAATAACAGTATTTATATTTTGAATATGAATGAATCTCAAACATATAACATGACAAACGAATAGCTTAAATTGAGTAAATCAAATGAGACTTATTTGTGGCATTGTCATCTGGGATGCATTAACAAGATTCATATATCCACACTTTCGAAGAGTGGATACTTGGACGGATTTGATTCTAATTCAAATGGCGTATGCGAATCTAGTTTATTAGGCAAAGTGCCTAAAACACATTTTACTTGGTAAAAGTGCAAATACCATCGATCTGTTAGACCTCGTTCATAGTGACGTAAGTGGGCCCATGTCTAGCTAGGCTAGAGGTGGATATGAATACTTCGTAACCTTTACAGATGTGGCATCACGTTACGGTTATGTGTATCTTATGAAACACAAGTCACAAACTTTTGAGTAATTCAAAGAGTTTCGACACGAATTAAGAAAACAGACTGGTAAAAGTATTAGAACATTACGGTCACACCATGATGGACAATACTTAAACAGATGAGTCGCTCTGAGCTACCATTTTCCTTCTGATGATACGCATTAAACAGTGCAATACTTATTTTGAATAAGGTTCCATGAAAATCTGTTAGACAGACTTCATATTAGATATGAAGAGGAAAGAAACCGGGTTTCTCATTCCTTATGATTTGGGAATGTTGGGCATACGTTTGGATGATACCACTTGTTATTGGCGCTTAAGAAGGCCACTGACTTGTGGCCATGGTTTTGCTTTCCTATTCGGCATAATTGAGAGGAAAGCAGTGGCCATACTTATTAAAAGCAGTCAATGGCCATACTGCCATTAAATGAAAAGGAAAATTGCTTTTCTTCAAAAGAACAGCAATTAATCTCACCGCCAAAAGGAAAAGAGATAAAATTAATGAATAATCCAAAATTCATCAATTATATATATATTGTTGGTAGGTGTGATGAGTAAGTAAAATCCAATTTTAAATCCAAACAACTTCCATCAACAAATAACTAGTTGATGTAAGTGAGTGGGTCCAATAACTTACACAACATATTTTGGGCTCGGATTCATTTAATCCAATTAAACGAAATTTTCGTCGCGACACAATTAAATCTAATTTAATTGAATAATAATACCCAGTAAAATTATTACGAAAATTACTTGCGAATTAATTCCAAATTAAATCGTTTGCTAAAATTAAAATCCAATTTAATTTCCTATTGAAATCCAATTTCAATTAATATATCTAATATATTATTTAGCCTAATTAAATAAATTAAATAGTAAAATCTAATTTAACTATTAAATTTATTTTACCGATTAATTCCAAATTAATCGCGTTCTCTCCTCTTGACGAATTTAATCCCAGATAAATTCTCGACGCAACTAATCCCAGATTAATTCTTGCCGTTTTAATCCCAGATTAATTTTCTCTCTCTTAATTAATCCCAGATTAATTTTCTCTCTCTTAATTAATCCCAGATTAATATTGTTCGAGTCAAACATTATATGTGAATCTTTGGGATGCGACCCAAGAGATCCCTGGATAAGTTGGCAGTAAATACGGTCATCGGACTATCCGAACACGTGCGTACCCGGTATCACATTTTTACCGATTTACAAGGTATGGTTAGCTTCTAGCAAAGCACCGTGCCTACCCAATTCTCCAGAAGTATTCTGCTATAGAATACAAGATCTTTGTCAGGCGTAGTATACGTAGTATTGCGTATTACGATCCAGTATCGGATGTCACATGCTAGGCCTGAGGCTGGAGTTGTGTCTGCCCCGTACAAAGCATATATCGGATCACAAATAACTAGTCTCTTTATGATCGGAAAGTCATGACCAAGTCATACTTCCCCGATGGCTATAGCACTTAGAGTACCAGTTCTGTATCCCTGCGTGATCATCATCTCCATATGACTGAAGTGATACTTTCGTCTTGACATCACACTCAATACACTACGATTCTCATTATACCCAGAAGAGGCGTACACATAACTTGTTAAAGCCCTGGACGACCAAAACCAAAGTATATTGATTGTCACAAGTATTAGCGATGCAAGTCTCAGGTTAAGACTAAATACACATACCCTGATTCGGACTCCCATAGACACATAGTCATACTACCAATGAGATTCCGAGGGGTCTATCCAGAGCGAAGCTGTTTTCGTACCATCGGTAAATAGAATCTCCCATTACACTTGCATGAGTATCCAATACCCAAATATATGAGAACTATGTCGTTATGCTTCCATAACACGCACACGTGTAATACTAGTCTATTCCGCATTATCGATGTCCAGTCTCGATAATACTACGACTAGGGATATTTAATGATTAAACCGTTATGGATTGATAATGTCTCATATCTTATCAATCCGGAACTAATCATAGGGACTTTTATCATTTATATATCCAGGTAATCCAATTATAAATGATAAAAGAGCAATTTCCTTTGTCACATAGTTAATTTGTACAACAACACCAAGTTCTGTACAAATAGTGATGCTATGGGTCATAATTATCCAACAAGCACCTCTTGTATTTTATATACATATGAGATCTAATTTAATTTATATTGAAACTAACTGCAGTTTAGTAATATATATATTAGAAAAAGACCCGAATATATACAATAGTCACACAATTACAACGAGGTTTGTAATCGATATTGGGAGGTGTCACTACTTGTATATTCTCAAATAAAGTTCATGCTCGAGATTTGCTAACACATGTCTGTTAATAAAATCTTTTGAGATCAGTACATGTAGTACATCAAGAATTGGTCTGATGGTTTATCCCAATGAATCATAAGTCTTGGGAGACTCGTATAGACATATATGTATTTATTTGATGATTAATGAACGATTTACCAGAAGTAATCCTAATAGATGACACACCAACGTCAATAGGAATATTCCTGAATCGAGTAACATCACTAGTCATTTGACTTGAGATACCATCGTGGATGTATGAGTGATCCTCCACACTTTGACAACAGTCACGCCACTGGTCAATCTATACCAGATATCCGCCTGTTCGGTGGGTGTGGACCAATATTCATGATATCATATGATGTATCCAAAGAGGATTTTTCAGTCCCGTGTGCGGGATTTAGGCATCCATCACGTGATCTTTAAATCTTTGACCATAGTGCATTATGAAAACGAGTTTCGAATGTTGAATGAGAGATCACAAATATGTCGCAACACATATATGAATTGTACACTACGGAGATTTGACATTTTCATATATATATCTCTGGTACAATTAGGATAGCCTATGATAGAGGAACCATACGGTATGCTTAGACCTTGACTTGTATGGTTCAACGTAGTTATCTATGATCGTCATAATTTGTGAGTGGGCGAATTATGGATAAATATACATGAACCTGGAGAGTCACACTAATAAAGTATACTTGTAGGGTATTAGGGCAATTAATTACGAATAATATGTATTATTCATGACTTTACACATGTCGAAGTATTTTTATATCTAATGTGTATATGTATATGATACATAATTGGATTAGATACATATTAGGTCCAATTGAATTTTGACACTTGTCAATTAATTAAAAGTTAATTAATTTAATAATGATTTATTATGGAATATTCTTGGAATATTAATTCCTTAATTATTTAAAGCTTATTATATAAACTTTATACATGACAAAATTATAACCAAATATTTGAGCTATATTTGGCTTAATTTTGGCCAAGCCTTTTAAGTGTCGAAATGACAAAAATACCATTTCTCCTATAAATATTAAAATTCGACCAATTGGAGAAATAGATGAAAATTTATTTCATTTTTGGTTTTGGCTTGGAGAAGCTCAAAGTGTTGAGTTTAAAGTTCAAAAATTAGGTTTCTTTAATCCACCAAAATTAGAGAGTGTGAAAGAATAATTGAAAGCAACCAAAGATAGAATTTGAGAAATTAAAGTAATTTCTAATTTTATTTGGTTGAAATTTTTTCTTTACGTTTCCAATTGATTATATTTTATATAATTAGAGGAATTTTCATGATTTTTAATTAATTAGGTGATTAATTTGATTAATTGTGTATTAATTCAATTATGACTTAATTTGTGAAATTGAGATATTGTGGATGAAATTGGATGTTTAATAATACGTAGGAATTTTTTTTGAAAATTTTGAAATTGTTACAGAAGCGTTTTGTGAATTTTTCATAAATATCGCATTAGAGGTAAAATCATAATTTACTAAAATTATGATTATTTGGCCATTGTTACAATATTATAAATATAATATTTTAGCAGTGCGTATAATACGTAGAAAGATTTTTAGAATTTTCGGAATAGTTCCGGAAGTATTTTGGGAATTTTCCCCACTAGGACAAAGTGATAATTTGTTGAAATTAAAGTGATTAGCCATTGCTAAAGTAATTGGATCACTGTAGCAGTGGACTGGTCTGGTTTCATGGCTGTTCCAGTTGTTCTGTTATTTCGGTTGTTTAGTTCGGTGAATCAGTAAACCAATTAACATGTAACAGCGAAAAATGTTTCTGAAAATTTTGTCCTGAGTTTTTATGCGTAATCACTTTCAATATTTGATATTAATGAGTAAATTGGGTGAAATAATGATAAATTAGAGGTATATGATACCGGTTAATTTATTCGAATTAAAAAATATTTAAAAAGTCAATTTCACCCGCCGATGCGCTTCACAGTATTTGTCATAACAGAATTATCAATAACAAAGGCATTGATGATCTAAATAGACTAGTTTTATTACTGCCTATTTGTGGGGTAACTGATCTTACAAACTACTAATATAGTCCAGATATTTGGTGTAACACAAAGGTGCTCGTAGCAATTAACAAATATATTGAACTAACCTTTAAGAATTTTTATATGGATATGTATTTATCACATGTGTCTATATATAGAGATTCTTGGTAACAATGTATAAGTTAATCATAAAACTCAAGATCTTTACTAATTTTATATGAAAATTACGTAGCTTTAATATCGACCTGAGTCGTCCTTTGTTGAATATCAATAGGGAAGTGATTGTGTAACATAATAAACATATGAAGATTGTGTGAGACACGATAGAGGATCACCAAATTAAAAATAAATATATGTCTAGATAATTATGTATCATATTATGTGGCTGACATATATAATAATGCAAATCTATTATTATTGTAGGAGAATTTCGAGTGGGAAAATTCTCATATTACATATAATCGGGATTATAATCAATATTAAAGTCATTGACTATTAGAATATACACATTCCATACTTTACGTCATTGGTGGGATACACGATTGGGTAAATGATCATATCATATAAAAGTCATTTATGGAAAGTTTTTTTCTTTCTCATTCGGGGATCATGATATAATGTTAGATGTTACTCATGAGTTGGGTTTTCTACCCTAAGAGTTGCTTCTAATATGTAATCATTGAAATACATAAGATGATTTAAGTTCGAGATATGTAATCTTATATAGTTCATATAGAGTAAACAAAACATAGATATTTTATTTACGGTTTATCTACGGTTGTGGTCTATTTAGTATTTGATACGATGGTGAAATCCTAAATCAATCATGTAGAGTGACATGTAAATGAAGGTAACTTTTATAATATGATTATAAAAGATTATACCCTGATAAAGATGAACCTCTTTAGAATATCCGTTAGATAAAAGAAATTCATATCTATCTAAAGGATGATCGTATATGTGTTGATCTCAATTTTGAGTGTTCTATAAATTCCTGCGTATTGGATTGTATCTTTTGATTTACATGGATGATATATGGTATGGATTTATATCAACACTACGTGAAAATAAGCCTACATTGATAGACATTTTATAACAAATTCTGAGAAAAAAACTCTTATATCACATATTATGACAATCTCGTGATAGAATATTTTCTATCACAAAATTTACAACGGACTTATGATATAAATTTCATCTATCATAAAATTTGTGACATATTTATGATATAATTTTTCCTATCACGAAATTTATAATGGATTTATGATAGAAATTTTGTCTATCAAAAAATATAAGATATAAATTTAATTTTGATTCAAATTAAAAAATTAATGACAATAATTTTCATATACGTGGCAACTTCTTAATAAAAGAATGAACTTTATTTATGTGCACTGTAACATCCCCAATCCGGGAGATGCTACCAGCAGAGAATAGACCATACTATCCCATTGAGCCTCTGACTTCTGACAACTGCTATTCTTATCTCATATATATAAACTCATGCATGGGATCATTGCCCAACTCATCAACCATGTATCCATAAAACTTTTAATACTAAGTACTCTGTTTTAATACATATTTAAACTCTAACAATGATTATTATAATGCAATATATATGTAATCTTTACTATATAACATATATGTTACATGGCATTTCCCGACTCTGACCGGACTGGACTTTGTCCCTCACTTGACCTGGTGGACCAACTCCCTAGTGACTGCCATCAGTATTTATCCTTCCGAGCTCGTCCTCTATAAACCTGTAAAACAAAACACTGGGAGTGAGGGGTTAGATCGTTTGAACGATCTAAGTGAGTGACGATTAAAATAGAAACTGATGTGCTATAATGAAAATTCATGGTTATAAAACCGAATCTGTCACCAGAAAAACTTCTTTTTCTGAAAACTCTTTCTTTATCCGAGAACATACTTTTTATGTGAAACTTTTCTGAAAATGCTTTTCTGTCAGTAAAACTATGAGTTTAACTTTTCCTTCTAAAACTCTTTAGAAAACTATCATTTCTGAAAACTGTGTCTCTGAAAACTTTTTCTTTGGAAATCTGTCACTGAAATCTGTCTCTAAAAAACCTGACGCATGGGGGCGTTACGTATCTCTGTCCCCCCATACGCCTAACTAGAGCCAATAGTACAAATTCATTACATTAGGGCGTTACGTATCGCCGTCCCCCCAAGCCACTGAACTAGAACTAGAGGTGAAAATCTATGCTACCCTCCAAGCTCTGAATCTAGGATCTAGGGGCATCTGTCATTCCTAGTCCTGAACTAGGATCTGGGGGAGTTACGTATCAGCGTCCCCCTAGTCCTCTACATGTGCATATGTGCTCTCCGTCAATTCCATATCTGAATCAAGTTACATACTGAGGTGAGTTTTCCCCCATGCCTCGAAAACATAAAACCATGCTTTTGAAAACATCTATTTCTAAAACATTTCTCAGAACATGCTTAATTACAATATAATGCAAAATAAACTTGGCTAACGCCCTAGACGCGGAAAATGTAAGTCTGATATTTAAAACAATCATAATGTAAAATTAACTTAAGAAAAAAATGTGTCCACTCACTACTTTGGAATCTTGCTTGTATTTCCTTGCTTGCTGAAGGAATTTGTGGTTCCTATAATGACTTTTAGTTGATAACTCTGATTAGAAAATGAACTGAGGAATATATTGCGGAATTAAGCTAAGTTTATCGATTTAAGTACTTGCTATCGCTTCCAGGTGTAACATACATATATTATGATGTATTGTATGTATACGAGATGATACGAGACCCTTAGGGTGGCCTCTAATAGGCTAGGGTGGAACTTGAATGAATTAAAACTAATTTGGGGAAATTCTGATCTCGCTTCGCAATGCAAGGCCTTGCGCGTTGCGACACGCACAATTCCAGAAATGAATATTTGAAAATTTCCAGTGCGCGTAGAGACGTAAGTCCTTACGCGTTGCGACGCAGACAGTCCAGAAAGGAATCTGCATAAATTCCCCAGTACGCGACGTGTCGTGCAAGGACTTGTGTCAGAACGCGAACCTATTTTCTCAGGTTTCCAACTTTGCTTCTCAACATCTAGTTTACCTAAAAGTATCACCAACACGTGAACACTCTTCCAACTTTAAAACTCATCTAATATCATCACCATACACAAACCATTATCTAGAATCATTTAATTACTAAGTATAATATCCTCAACATATTCATACACAAATAAACCTCATTATATGTTTATACTCTCAAAATATTTCTCAAAATGCATGTTATCAACTAATCCAAAACCAATTATGTAATTCTCATTATTAGGGTAACACAAGGTGCGAAATTAGGGCTTCACTTCCTTGCCCAAAATTGAAATTAGAATGAATAAAAGGCAATAGAGAGCTTACCTGTCAAAGGATATGCTTGGAAACATCACCAATTACTCCAAAAGTAGCATGAGAAGAAGAGAAAATGGAAAAGCTTCCTAGATGTCCCTTCAATTTTTTTGGCTTGGAAATGGGTGAATGAATAGTGCTATATTTATAGAGTAAGAGTTGATTTTTTTTTTTTTTTTTTTTTTTTTTGCAAATGAATGGTGCACATTTTGCCACATCACATTATTCTAGCTTATTCCCGAATTTACTATAGAAGCCCCGATTTCAAGATTTTCGACTTGCTTCCGATTTGAATTGAGAAAACATTCAACACAGAAGTTGTAGGTGTCGGTCTTAACTTTCCGACGATATAAAGTTCATAAAAATCGGAGATCGTATGAAAAGTTTACAGCCCTATTACTAAAGGCTATTCGGGATGGGACGCAAGCTAAGTTCCGCGTCGGAATTTCAAGGAACTTACCGAATGTCCCAAATGTCATTTTATGAGCACGTACTTTCTCGAACATAATTTATATCAAGTATTATGACTCTGAACCATAATAGTCATCAGTCTCTGGTACGTATAAGTTGCCGGAGTTGCTGGATGTTACATGCACATAGTTACACCAACCCAAACCTCCATCCTATAAAATAAAAAACACAAAACCCTAAAATAATTTAACCCAAAATCCCTTTAAATTTTTTTTTATATAAAAAATAATAATTGTGATTTTTTTAAAACAAAAATTAATAATAATATATATATATATATATATATATATATATATATATATAATATATATATATATATATATATATATATTATATATATATATATATATAAACCTCCTCATCGCGCCACATGACGACTTCATATTAAAGTTGTAAATTTAAATTAATAATCTATTAAATAAAAATCCAATTACAATAAAAATACATATTATAATTTTATAAGAATTATATTATAACAAGAAAACTTATTATAATATCATATTAAAAAAACACTATTAAATTATCTACAATTAACCTAATCTCTACAATTAATTTTTTAATATTAAATTATAAAATTATAATATCTTTATATTATTATTTTTTATTATAAAATTATAAAATTAAAATAATAAATTATAAACATAAGAAACCTGACACAAATTTGGCCACTCAAGGAACATTAGATGTCACAGCCAGCAATATGATAAAGTCTTTGCAAGTGCCAACAGAGCCAATCACACGCGAGAAAGCTAAAACTATCAAAGACCCATTGGTGGGGTTAGCTCAGAATTCCATGGCCAAATGTAACAGACAACTCCAGGGCATATTGGCGTCGCATGAGGGTTTCAATGGAGTGAGTCCAAATCTATCCACATGGCCTAAGTTATACCAGAAAACGCATAATAGCCAATTTTGAAGATATGACCTTTTTGAAGAATTTGAACATTTTATGTTTTATATGTATTTAGCCAATGGCTTGTATTTTTTACTTTATGCTTGACATGTTGCTCTAGTTAGACTATTTGTAACTTAGTTAGCTAGATATTTTGAGTCAAATTGGATTAAAACTAAGCTAGTTAGTCTAAAAGACCTATTAGGTATTTTTAGATTAAATGCTCTTTTTGTTGACTTTTCCCTTGGATATTTTTTTTGCCAATTGGATGAATATTTTAGCTTAGATATTTTCTTAAATTAGTAAATGACTACTAAGGGCTTTAGCTTTAAGTAGCCATTGGATAGTTTTAGGACATTTTGGTCTTTTTATTTTTAAGGGCATT
The DNA here is from genome assembly GCA_019454045.1 of Zanthoxylum bungeanum. Taxonomy (NCBI): domain Eukaryota; kingdom Viridiplantae; phylum Streptophyta; class Magnoliopsida; order Sapindales; family Rutaceae; genus Zanthoxylum; species Zanthoxylum bungeanum. The sequence goes on along the minus strand of SKCR01010894.1, from coordinate 19,060 downwards.
TTAGTAAATTTGCATTGTACTATATATTGTAAACTTTGTCTTCTTAAACGGATACATACACCATTTTCAAATTTTCTCTCAAAGAAAAAGACTATGGCCGAATTTCAAGTTTAAGGGAGAGATTCCCATTTGTTCAAGCTTCGTCTTATCTAAAGCGTGACAACTTTGTGGTGTATTCGTGCTAGTAGAATAAAACAAGGTACCATTTAAGGGTTCTCTAAGACAAGTTCTTTATGGGTATTCTTTGTGGCCTTAGAAGGGTTTTGTTCCATCAAAATCAAATTCACGGTTCTTGGGATTTTATCCGTTGCTTGTTACATGACCTAATCTCTAAGTGAGTTCCTTGTCATTTGATATCAAAGCTTAGGGTTCCAAGGTCTGATTTTCTATCATTTATTTGTGTTTTTCATTTAGTTTTTACTGTGTGTATTTGTTCATCAAGATACTTGTTCATCTTGATATTTAACAAAATATTTTGTTAAATATTTTGTTAGTTTTTGTGTTTGTTAAATATTTTGCTTTATTATGAATCATCTATGACGGACATACTAGCCTTATATCGACATACCGATATGAAAACACTCTCGACACAACTACTGGAATTGGGAAGCAAACATACCAATCTCCATACCGGTTATAAAACACTTTTGAAACAGCTACTGGAACAAGGAACAACCATACATGTATCTATACCGGCTTATATACTAGTAAACTTGGGAAATACATAGCTACTAGAACCGGGCCAGTTTCATACCAGACTACATACATGCCTTTTATACACGTGAACTTGTTCCAAACATAACTACTGGAACTGGGCTAGTTTCATACTGGACTATATACCGAACTCCATATCGGTGAACTTGTTCCAAAACATAGCTATTGGAATTGGACTAGTCCATACCAACCTACATATCGGTCTTCATATACGTAAGCTTATAAGTTATACATAGCTACCAAAATCGAGAAGCAACCATACCGGTCCCATACCTGACTCCAAACTTATCAACATTCTAGAATTATTTTCGTGAGCTAGGTGACTTGAAGGAAAAAAAAAAGTAAAAAAGTTCAAATTTTTAGTTGAATTTGGTTGGTTCTATATTGTAATCGCGGTGTCCGTGGATGATAATTCATCAAAATTTCTATTGAGGTGCCAAATTTTCGTCAGAATTTACATACTTCTGAAATTATTTGCAGGTTTATTTTCTCATTGTGGTAATTTATGATTGTCTTATTCTGAGCACTCTAACTTTAGGTTTCTTTGAATTGAGTCTACGTATTTGCTAATTCTTACTCGCATTACTCTGTTTGCCCTATATTGTTTTCTTGTTGTTTTTGCTATCTTGAAGATTACACATTATTGTGAACTTATTTAGTAAGTCATATTCATATTATATTGAATGCAAACACGAACGGAGTAGAGTGAAATTATTCGAGTGCAAACACGTGAGTGTGTGAGATTGTGAGGTTATATAATTATTTTAACATATTTGATACTTTCTAATCTGTTTGTTAAAGATTTAAGATGGCAGGTCTTAGTTTAATGGTGGATGAGAAGCTTGAGGCTTTAGATAGGAAGTTTACGGATATGTGGAGAACATGAATACTGCATTGGAGAGGTTTACAAGAGCGTTGATAGTATACAGATAGGCAGTGTTCCAAGTGTGCCAACACATAATGTGCCACTGCAGCAAGTTCCACCACCTCGAGTACTACTAGTGGAAGAGGAGGCTGAAAATTATCCTGATGGTTTTGATGATTTGGAAGACTCTTTTAAGAAAGAAGAGAGGTATAGGTCAAAGAATCATAGGCAAGAGCGGATGCATGATATGAGAGATATACGGTATGATAGATATAAAGGATTTGATGACAGACGTGAGGATTATGACAGGATGGGTTATGGTAGACACGGTGATATTGATGATGATTTGAGCAATATCAAGATCAGAATACTAAAATTTTGGGGCAAGAATGATCGAGAAGCGTATTTGGAATGAGAGAAGAAAATCGAGTTGATTTTCAACTATCGTCATTACTTCTATGAGATGAATATCAATCTGGCAGCCAATGAATTCACTAAATATACGATGATTTGATGGGATCAGATTTTCCCCAATAGAAGAAGGAATTATGAGAGGTCAATTTAGACATGCGAAGAACTTCGAGGTCTCATAATGAAATAATTCATACCCAATAGTTACTACCGAGAGTTCTATAAAAAAACTACAACATAATATCAAGGGTCTAATAGTGTAGAGGTTACTATAATGAGATGGAGGTTACCATGATTAGGGTGAATGTAGTGGAGGATACATGGGTTACTATGGCAAGGTTTGTAGGGGGCTTGAACAGAGAGATTGCCAACATGGTGGAGTTGTATCATTATGTTCATTTGGAGAATATGTTTCACATCCCTATCAAGGTAGAGAGGCAACTAAAAAAGAAGTCTACATCCAGATTTGGTACTGAGATTACTCTTACATAGAAAGGGAAATGGGTTCCTAATGATCAATGGGATTGAGGCTTTAACAAACCAATAACCAAACCCAGTGCTAAGAGTAAAGATGCTATATAATCGATCAAGGCTAGACTGAAACCTAAGAGTACAACACTCAAGACTAAGGACGTCAAATGTTTGGGCATGGGACACTATGCATCATAGTGCCCTAACAGGCGCACATTAGTGATTGATTAGAAGAATGGTGATGTACATTCTACTTACAGTGAGGTTGAGGTTGAGGTTGAGGTTGATGAGCCAGAGATAGAGGACACTAGTGATAGGGAGGAAGCTACATACCCATTGGATAAGTTGTCCTTAGTTGTCAAACATGCTTTGAGTGCACAAATTGTTGATGAGAGGGATCAACAGAGGGAGAACATATTCCAAACTAGATGTCTTGTGAATGGAAATAGGTGTAGTATGATCATTGACAGGGGCGGTTGTACTAATGTCACAAGTATGACTTTAATTGAGAGGTTAGGATTAGATTGCTTGAAGCATCCTAAGCCTTATAAGTTACAATGGTTGAATGACTGTGGAGAAGTGTGGTGACTAGACAGGTATTATTGAGCTTCACCATTGCGCCTTATACTGATTATTTTTTATGTGATGTTATACTCATGCATGAAAGATACAAGCTGTGGAAGTTTGATACGAAGGTTATATATGACGGGTTCAAGAATAAATATTCCTTTCAGTATAAGGGAAAATACATTACCTTATACCCATTTACACTAAGGTAAGTCCACGAGGATCAAGTCAAGTTGCAACTTGAGAGAGATAGAGAGAAAGAGAGTGAAAATATAACCTTGGAGAAAACACGTGAAAGAAGTGTGACCAAACCTATAAGGGCCAAGGCCGTGAGTGTTCCCAAGGGGAGTGTGAGTGAACTTAAGAGGGAAACAAAAAGGTGAGTGAAAAAAAAGCTTCTACATGAGTGAGGGTGAAGCAATGGGAGCTTTCAAGCTAGCAAACAACACATGCTTTATATAGTCTACAAGGATCACCATATTTTAATGCTGACATTAACCCTTTGATTCTTATGTACCGTAATCCCATTAGAGGTATTAAGCACCAGATAGATTTCATACCTGGTGCAGTCATTCCTAAAGACCAGCCTACCAGAGCAATCCTGAGGAAACGAAGGAACTTCAGAGGCAAGTGCAGGAGTTTATGGAGAAAGGTAAGTTAGAGAAAGTATGAGTCTATGTGCGGTACCACTTCTTCTAGTTTCTAAGAAAGATGGGACGTGGTGTATATGCGTTGATTGTCGAGCGATCAATAATATAATGGTAAGTAAATATCATCACTCTATTCCTATAATAGATGACATGTTGGATGAATTGCATAGTTTTATAGTTTTTAGTAAGATTGGTTTAAAGATTAAGTACCATCAGATTCGCATGAGAGAGAGAGATGAGGAAAAATGCATTTATGATCAAGTATGGATTGTATGAATGGTTAGTTATGCTATTTGGTCTTATAAACGCACCTAGCATATTTATGAGATTGATGAACCATGTTTTGCGTGCATTTATAGGTAGGTTTATTGTAGTTTTTTTGGATGACATCTTAGTTTTCAGTAAAACATTAGATGAGCATGTTACATATTTGAAGCATGTTCTTGATGTGTTAAGGTAGGAAACATTGTATGCTAAATTAATAAGTGCACTTTTTATATGGATAAAATGGTTTTCCTTGATTTTTTTTTTTTTTTTGGTAAGTGTAGATGGCATCAAAGTTGATGTAGAAAAGGTAAAGATAATTCAGGATTAGCCTACACCAACAACTATGATAAAAGTCTTTATAGATTAGCAGACTTCTAGTGTAGATTTATTAGAGATTTCAGTAGTATTACGGTACCACTGACTGAAGTAGTGAAGAAAATTATTGGCTTCAAATGGGGAAAGAGCATGTGCGTGCATTCCAGAAACTTTAAATGAAGTTGTACAACACACTATTTTGGGCACTACCCAATTTTGAGAAGACATTCGAGATTGAGTGTGACGCATATGGGTTAGGTATTTGAGAGGTTCTTATGCAAGAAAAGCGACCAATAACGTACTTTAGTGAGAAGGTGAATGAAGCAGTTTTGAGGTACCCTACATACGACAAGGAGTTGTATGTGCTAGTAAGAGACTTGGCAGTATTATCTGTGGCCTCGAGAGTTTGTGATCTATACAAATCATGAGTCATTGAAGTATTTGAAGGGCCAATGTAATTTGAACAAATGACACGCACAATGGTTATAGTTTATGATGTTGGGGCGGATGTGGGACCTCTAGGGTCGGATCGGTGTCCCATGCATTGGAAGTGGGTGTAAACCATGGATATCAAGGATAAGTGTATTTTTAAATTATTTTATAGAATATTATATTATGTTATGAGTTCGTAGAAAAAACGAGGGACTGAATCAAAATTTGGAAATTTGGAAATGGAGAAAATGAAGTTTCAGCGCTCATGGTAGTAGCTATTGGTGTGTCACGACGCTCAGGCTTGGGAGTCGCAATGCTCAATTTGTGAATCCTCAGCGTGATGTACAAGGGTAAGCGTCGCGACACCCGAAGATCTGAGAGCTCAGTGTCGCGACGTTGCCTTGTGTAAAGTGTTGGCAAATAGCATTTTTTCCTTTAATTCAATTCTAACATTTTCAATTTTCTCTAAACACTTCAATACACCTAAAATCCAATTTTAACATCAAAACCATCATCAAGACATGTTATACAACAAACTTACATGTATTTTAAATACATATATGTATTTCTTTGAATCAAAACACAAACCAAATTAGTATCCCATAATGAAGTGACTCATGAATAGTTCTAGGCCACTCAAAGGTAGTCAAGTGATTCTAGAATTGTAGTCATAGCTCTAAGCTTTCATCTAGAGTTCCAAACTCTAATTTTATGTCTCATTTCCAACATGAACATATTTGACCCAACTACAATTATATTGTGTTTATGCTTCCAAAACATCCATACATAATTAATTTATGTAATTTCAACATTAAACTATGTTATTATGTATCCAATATATAATTAATCACTGTATGTCTCACTGATGATAACTCACTAATGAAAATATAGCTTTGGAGAAGATCAAACTTACCTAGCAAGCTTGATTCAAAGATCCAATATTCTTCTCATTATTGAAACATTGTGAAGAAATTTCAAAGCTAGCAAGCTTGGTTCCTAGATCCAATCTTCTTCTCCTAATGGTTGTAGAGAATTCTCCAAGCTAGCAAGCTTGGTTCCAAAATCCAATCTTCTCCTTATTGAAATATTGTAGAGTACTTCCAAAGCTACTCTAAACACTTTTTTCCCTAGGCTAATATATCTAATTCTTCCTTGTTTTTACCTTTCTCAAGCTTGATTAAAACCTTACTCAAGCCTGTCTTTATAGCAAAACGTATGTAATTTTTAATTAATAAAAGTTCTAATCAACTTTTCTGTGGGCTTAATCTAATTTATCCAATATGTATAATTAGGTGTGACTAATCACATTTCTCTACCACTTTGATTTAATCCAATTAAATCAAGACAAATTTTAATTAATAGATTAATTATATGTCTACCATTATGATTTAATCCAATTAAATCAAGCAACAAATACACCTATTATTAAATATTTGTAATTACCAAAATATCATCTAATGATAAGATTTTTATGAAATTATAAAAAAATCCTTATGTGATTTTGGATTAATCCAATTGGGAAAAAGTAAATAATTATTTTTATCCAATAACACTTAATTATTTTAGTTGATAATTATAATATCAATTATCATTTATTATAAAAAATTAACGGCTACCCAAGTGCTCAACAAGTACACTTCATATTGTGGGACTTTCTAAGTGTAGACACGTTCGTCATATCAGCCTAGCATATATGTACGCAATTCGACCACCTCTGAATTCACGAAGAATATGAACAACCTTTCTGAACTATACAAGTCAAGGTCATCACATTTGTTTAACAATCGCTCCGTCATAGGCTATCCGAGTTGTGCTTAGGAAACATATATTACATAGTCAAGTTTCTGAGATGCACTTCTCACGTTGACATATCCACGATTCTTTATAACTAATCAGAACACCATTTCTAATATATACGATCCACCCTAGATGATCGGTTTTGGCCAAAGTCTTAAGAATCGTAACTTACATACATGGATACCTAAATCTCTTATGGTACACATACAGGCTGACATATCTTATCTTTATACACACTTGATTAACGAGTATATAGGTCCACACCCAATGAAAATCTAGCGATCAGACCATGAAAGGTCTCTGACATAAATGGTATCAAAGTGTGGAGGATCACACACAAAATCAATGCTATCATATAGTCAAAAGATCACATATGCTACTCGACTAGAGAAGATTCTTATTGACCGTGGTGTGTACTTCCAACTATTAGAATAATCTATGAGTTATTCAATATTCACTCTAACGAATACACACATGTCTATATGAGCTTCCCAATCTCATTGTAAATCGAGTTAAACCATTGGAACTCCAATTCTAATATACGACATGTGCTAGTCTTCTAGGTTATATGAATTCGACCATATTCCAAAACCAATAACTATGACTATTTACTTTAAGAATAGTTTATAATAGTAATACTATCCCAATGTCAGACCACCTAGTGTCCAGTATTACTATATGATTATTCTAAGGTCGATGTCATTCTTAGTATATTATATATCAATCTAATATGCATAATGACATTACCATTAATAAAGTTTGAAATGATAATGTAGTTGTTTTATTAATAAATAATAAAATATAATGTACAATATTTTATTTGGATTGGATCTCCAAGCACCAACTCCAACATATGGAAATCTTTCTATATGTTATACGCTACAACAAGGTAAGAAAAAATATTATGTCGAAGCACTATCGGCTATCGCGAATGTATACTTTAGTTACTTCATTAAGTGCGAGAATGCTTGGGTTTGAATTTATTAAAGAACTTTAAACAAGTATTACTGACTTCAATGTTATCTATATCGCATGTGAAAAAGTCTACCTTTAGTAAATTCTACCAACATGATGGGTTTCTGTTTAGAGAGAATGGATTATTCATTCCTGTTTGTAGTATGCATGAGTTTTTAATTAGGGAAACACATGAGGAAGGTTAAATAGGGCACTTTGGGATTTCCAAGACCTTCGGGGTATTGAGTGAATATTTCTATTGGCCTAAAATGAGGAGAGATATTGAGCGTTTGTGTGATAAATATTTAATTTATAAAAAAGACTAAATCTAAAGTTTTGTCTCATGGCTTATACACACCATTTCCTGTATTTAGTGAGCCGTGGGTAGATGTATCAATGGATTTTTTTTATTAGGTTTTCCTAGGACAGAGAGGGTAGAGATTCTATCTTTGTAGTGTTTGATAGGTTCAGTAAGATAACACACTTTATTTCATGCCATAAGACTGATGATGGCACTAACATTGCTGACTTATTCTTTAGAGAAATATTATGACTCCATGAGATTCTATGTAGTATAGTTTCAGATCGTGATGTAAAATTCCTTAATCACTTTATGGAGTGAGTTGTAACAAAACTTTTGTACTATACTACTTGTCCGTCCAAACTGATGGACAGACCGATGTGGTTAATAGGACTTTGACTTAGTTATTGCGTACTATTATCACTAAGAACTTAAAAAACTTGGGAGGATTGTTTTCCTTTAATTGAATTTGCATATAACTGTAGCATTCATTCTTATAGTTTATGGTTTTCAGCCATTAACTCCATTATATTTGTACCATTACTTGTTGATGAGCATGCATAGTTAGATGACAAAAGGAAAGCTGATTTGGTGAAACACAAACATGAGAAAGCGAGAGCAATATAGAGGAAGAATGAGCAATATGCTTTCATGCCAATCAAGGATGAATTGTGTGGTATTTTAGCCTGGCGAATTGGGCTTGGGTACATATGCGCAATGAGAGATTTCCTGAACAGCTTAAATCGAAGCTACAACCAAGAGGGTATGGTCCTTTTCAATTTTTGGAACGGATTAATGACAATTTATATAAGCTAGATTTACAAGATGAGTATATTGTGTCTACTACATTTAATAATTCTGACTTAACTCTTTTTTATGCATGTATAGATTCGACCTCGAATCCTTTTCAAGAGGGAAGGAATGACATGAATTCAGCCACTCAAGGAACATTATATGTCATAGCCAGCAAAATGGTAGAGCCTTTGCAAGTTCTAACAGGGCCAATCACACGCCAAGGCATATTAGCATCGCATGAGGGCTTCAATGGAATGAGTCTAAAGCTATTCCACGTGGCCCAGGTCATATCGAAAAACGAGTAATAGCCTATTTTGAAGATATGACATTTTTAAAGAATTTGGCCATTTTATGCTTTATATGTAATTCGGCCAAAGGGCTTATATTTTTGACTTATGCTTGACATGTTGACTCTAATTAGGCTATTTGTAAATTCGTGAGCTAGATATTTTGAGTCAAATTGGATTAGAATTCAACTAGTTAGTTTAAATGACCTATTAGGCATTTTTATATTAAATGCCATTTTTTTTTTACTTTTCCCTTGGATATTTTTCTGCCATTTGGATTAGTATCTTTGCTTAGATATTTTCTCAAATTAGTAACTGACTACTAAGAGCTTTACCTTAAGTAGTCATTGGATAGTTTTACGATATTTTGATCGTTTTACTTTTAAGGACATTTTAGTAAATTTGCCTTTAATGGATTGTAAAATTTGTATTCGTTAATGGATATATACATATTTTGATTTTTCTTTTTCTCTCAAGAAAAAGGCTATAATCGAATTTTAAGTTTAAGTGATGGATTCCTCTTTGTTCAAGTTTCGACTTATCTAAGACGTGTCAATCTTAGTGGCGTCTCTGTACTAGCAGAACATAATAATATATCATCTTAAGTGTAATATCCCCGATCTGGAGATGTTACCAGCAGAGGATAACCGTGCTAACCCCATAAGCCTCTGACTATCTGACTGTATCGTAAACTAATCTAAATGCAATGTCATGCATATAGATCAAATCTCGAATAACATAAAATATTTTTATTAATGCTTATTCAGGAATACTTCTATTTCAACACTTTAGAAAAATTACTTGTAATGACTATCACTAATGCATACATGCAACCCTGGCCCAACTATAACACTTTTGACTCTAAACTGGTGGACTCCAACCCTGGTGACTGCATCTGTATATCCATCCTCCCGAGCTCGTCCTCCTGGAATCCCTACAAAACACTAAAACTGGTGGGGGGTAGATTGCTATACAATCTAAGTGAGTGGACTAAAATCGAAAACTGAAGTGAAAGTCTTTTAACTTTAAAATCATATTTTTAGGAAAATCTTTTATAGAAACTCTATTTCTTTTGAAATATGTTTCTGAAAAATCTGGTTTCTGAAAACTATTTGCTGAAAATCTGGAATCTGAAACTCTGAAAACTTTATTCTTAAAATCTGAAAACTATGTACTAAAAGTCTGAAAAACTGAAATCTGCTCTACGTCCAGGACCATAACTCAACTGGACGTCTCTCTACACCCAGGACCATAACTTAACTGGGTGTACTCTATGCCCAGGACCATCACTCAACTGGGCATCTGAAGTCAGGATTTCGGGACCCTGTAGCCCCTAGTCCTGCTCGAGGATCTGAGAGCGTCCCCTTAGTCCTCCACATATGCACATGTGTCTGAATCCATCAATTCCATTGTGTCTGAAGTTACATATTGGGGTGAGGTTTTACCTCATGCCCCGAAAACCATAAGTCTCAAGTTTTAAAAAAATATTTCTTTTATAAATCACTATGATCTGAAATAATGGCTGTAAATAAATAAACAAATAAAGGCTAACGCCCTACGTGCTGAAAAAGTAAGTCTGGCTTTGTAAAGAATAAATCAATAAATAAAAATTAATTTTTAAAGAAAGAGTGTCCACTCACATTGCTATGGTAAATCGAGAGCGATTCACGGCGTGAGCTACCTCTTAGTATCCTGGCATCAATCTAATACGATAATTAGTTTGCATAACTCGAAACATCTTCATATGACATAACAGAATATACAATGTATGGATACATAATCTTGCTGAATATTGATGATATCTATGGTATCTATGAATTTCACGGACTTAGGTTTGGAGTTACACAAGTGCGGTAGCGGAAACTTAATTTATTCTAACGGCCAGAAATTTACAGTTTGTAGACCAACTTTGAAATTTCTCCATAATTAATTGGGAATGAATCTAAGGCTGAAGATTTAATAAAATGGTCCTTAATATGTCTAGTTTATGTTGGTTTTTACGGATCTCAATTCTGACTTCAGAAACTCAACTTATAGACCGAAATTCAAGGGCTGTCCAACAGAAAAACTGGGCACTAGGGCAGCAGGTCGCCCAACTTCAAAAATTCATTCCGACCTCGTCTTAAGTCTAAAAATTTTAAATTTTGGATATGTTACTCCTTTATGTGTCTAAAGTACCAGAAGTTTACGGAACTTGATTTCGACCTCTAGAACGCAAATTATAAAGTTTTCTTTATACCTTATTCTGTTACCACAGAACCAGTAGTTAACTGCAGTGCGGCCAAGTTTGAAAATTCGGTACGACTCCCTCTTAAGTCTAAAAATTCTGAATTTTGAATATGATATTCCCCTATATTTCTAGTTTACTCATAATTTTACAATTTGTCAAACGGATACCTAAAACCCATGTTATAACCTAAATACCACAGCCTGTCCAGAAAGTATAGCATACCAACTCACTGCCAAGTTCTCATTCACTACTCTATTTATTCTTCCTTGTTTGATTCTTCCAATACAAAAACCAATATACAAAACATCATATTTTACTCAACATCACACACATCCAACCTTCAATTCATTTCTTTATTCACTAAATCACTTACTAACATTACTAAATAATTCTTTAAGCATTTCAACTAATTTAGCCAAATCATCACCCATTTCTCTACTTTCATTCTAATATTTCAAGCTATAAATCATCATTTCCTTCCTAAACATCCAAATCATCTCATTATTTCTCAAAATTTCATTATCTTATAAAACCCACAAATTAGAAAAGCAATCTAAATTCACTCTAAAAATCCCCATTTTGTCAATATAACTTTTCAAACTCCATTTTTATCCATCCAACAACACACTCAAATCATCAATTTATTAAAATCTAAATTTTCACAAAATGGGTCAAGGATATCTTACCTCTTTCCTCTTGATTTTTCTTCATTTATGGTTGCTCCAAACTTCACTTCATTCTTCTTTTCTTCTCTTCTTCTTCTTCTTCTCTTCTTCTTCTTTCTTTTTCTTCTTCTTCTCTTCTCCCTTCTTCTTCTTCTTCTTTTCCGCTTCTTTCCCTCCATTTTCTTCTACGTTTCTCTTCTCTCTCTCTTTCTATTTTTTCCTTTCTTATTTCTTTTGTATTTGTGAATAGTGGTCCCCTTTTATATTAGGGCTCAAATGATTCAAGAGAAGTGTAGAATTTTGAGGTTTTACCAATTAAGTCCGAAATCACTATTCACTCATATTTTTATCTGCATTTTTGACTCATTTCTAGTCCGATTTTGGAAAAATATATAACGCGGAAGTTGTAGGTCTTGGTCTAAGCTTTCCGACGATATAAAATTCTTAAAATTACGAGTTCGTATGAAAAAGTTATGCCCAAAATACAATATATAATATAAAAGGCATACAGTACAGTTTCTTTTCGGGACCTCGAAAATTTTACCGATCGTTCCCGAAGTCTTTTCATAACTGTATCTGAATCCCGTCATGATTTATTTTACATTCCTTGGTCTTGTACGCAAAAATATCGTCGTAGATAGTAGTAACATCTACCGGTCATTACATTAAGGGTTCTCAACGACCAGTTCTTTGTGGATCTTCTTTGTGGCATTGTATGAGTTTTGTTCTATCAAAATCAAATTTGTGGTTCTTGGGGTTCTATCCGTTGATTGGGGTTTACTTGGCCTAATCTCCAAGTGTATTCCTCGTCAAAACCTATTACTTTATAAAAATATAATCTACAATTAAAGTAAAAAAGTCTCCTCATTACGCCACATGACAGCTTCGTATTAATGTTATAAATTTAAATTAATAAATCTATTAAATAAAAATCATATTACAATAAAAATACATATTATAATTTTGTAAGAATTTGATCGGTGAAATCACTTACATAACGCAAGCACACGTATCGTTCAAGTAGTATAAAATATAATGATCCCACGAGGACTTAATACATTAGATATCAATTTATGAAGTTAAATGTTTACAAGTACCTAATAGATTAGTTTGTTGATTGAATAGTGATTTTTGCTAAAACAAGTAAATAAAACAGTGCAAAAGTAAATTAAAGGAAAATTCAATATATAAAACTATATAGGGTTGTGAATCTTTCCAATATCTTTTAAAGATGAAGAGGTTATCTCATGTTTGTGTAATATATCAGTTTATTAATATGGAACATGAAACTATGCAAAAGCCTCTGTCGATAGCCAGATACAAACACCCAAAAAATCTAATTAATCATATGTATATGTTAACCAAGTTACATAAATTCATTAAGAATAAATTCCAATTGTAGCTACCCCCGTCCGACAGGTATATATGTCTATCATGTAAGGAAATCTACCTAAGGGTCATCGTGAGCTATTGAGTATAAGGCTGAAACCTAAAATTCCTTCGTCAAGTTTACCAGATCAATCTTATTAATGACCAGTTAACAAGAAGTATTAAGCTTAAGACTCAATAAATAAACTTTTATTATACTCAAGACATAAAATAACCAACTTTATAAACCGGTGATATTGGAATTCATCACACCCTTAGATTATGTATTTAGCTACAACACACAGGATTACTAAAAACTTAATTAAACAAAATATCATAAAAATAACTTGAAAATAAATAAAAGTAAAATTACAATAATGAAAGAAAATGCTGAGGGTTAAAGGATCCACTTTTAAAATTTCAAAATTAGAAATCCCCATTATCATCAATATTTACTGATTAATTAATTATATTTAACCAGACCATGAAGGCAGAAATTCCACTTGTCTCAATTAAGTCCAACCGACCATATAGGCGGTAACAAGGTTATTACCTAAACCGACCATATAGGCGGAAACTACATCTGGAATGTAAAACCAACCATATCGGTGGTAGATAAGATTGTCACCTAAACCGACCATATAGACAGCAACTAATTAATCCAAATTTTAATTAAAATAAGGGAGATTAATATAATTTATTATATTAAAAGTATTACTATGTCACCCCAGCAGAATGAGATTACCTGCTCATGCTGTAAATAAAAACACACAAAATTTTATTAATTAAATAAAAAGAAAATACAAGAAAACTTAAATAAATATTCAAGACATTTTTCTTTAGGTTTACATGGAGAAATTCCTCCAAAGAAAGCATGAAAAATTACAAAGTTTAGCTTGGTATTTATAGACAAATCTAAAGACTTCCACCAATTTCTCCACCAATTACTCCACCAAACATGGCACCAAATCCTTCACCAAACATGCAAGCATGTTTGGTGAAGTTTGACAATTTTCATTTTTTCATTTTATTATTATTATTTTGTTTTGAAAATGACTTTAATAATTACACATAACACACTTCCAGATATTTTATCCATTGCGGTCATGAAAACTTCAGAATTAAAATTATTATGAACTTCAACGTTGTATCTTTAAGTCATCTTTAATCTGAAACTTGAATCACCTCAATCCGATATCAGAGTAAGAAGTTATGGCCAAAATACGATAATTGCGCAAAGTTGGAATTTCCAGAATTGTACTTCGTTAGAACGCCATTTCAAGTTTCCAATCTCCAAAATCAAAATGTCAAGTCCAATTTTTACCCTTATTTGTTCTATATTTCGTCCTGATTGATTTCATTAAGTCCTGATTTTATTTTATCTGTAAAATAAACTAAAACACATCAAAATATCATAAAACTCGAGAAACTATACAAAATATTAAGTAAAAAGGGCGGCAAATATTGATATTTTCCACTCATCACACCCCAAACCTAATATTTTGCTAGTCCTCGAGAAAAATGACAATGCAATAAATAATTAAAATTACACTAAGCCACTTTCGTAGGGATCACGGTTGCATTTAGTGTATGCAACAAGCCTTTTAAACCCCTAGGTGTCTCTAGTGGACGATTAATAGTCTCGTGAGGGCTTACAGTGACTATACCCATAAACGTCAATCTAATGCACACAAAATCAAAAAGACAAGAGAAAATAGAATAAACAAGTTAGTGAATAAACAAGTGAAATGTCTTATCCAAGTTAATAGTTATTTCGTTCTTTCTAAATTACAAAATAAGAAAATTATCCGATTATTTTTACCATTATTCTTATACACAACCAACAAAGTGTTAATCAAATCATTGTGCCCACAAAATCATAAGTGTAGTTGAAAAGAGAGTAATATTTTTGTCCTAAAGTTATATCATAATTCAAATCTTTTTTTTTTGGGCAAATGATTTTTTTTATATATATATATATATAACATCTTCAATCTATGTAGCGAGTTTTGGACTAGTGACTCCCAAACCAGTTGGCTTTAGGGTACTAGGTGTTCAGACACCCTTACAGACTTAATTACTCGGATTTCACACACACACACACACACACACACACACACACACACCACACACACACACACACACACACACCCACACACACACACACACATATATATATATATATATATATATATATATATATATATATATATATATATATATATATATATTTACACAACATCTTCAATCCATATAGCGAACTTTGGGCCAGTGACTCCCAAGCTAGTTGGCATTAGAGCACTAGGTGTTAAGACACCCTTACATACTTAATTACTCAGATTTCAGATATCTTTTTTTTTTCACATCTTCAATCCATGTAGCGAGCTTTGGGCCAGTGACTCTCAAGCCAGTTGGATTTAGGGCACTAGGTGTTAAAACACCTCTATGGACTTAATTACTTAGATCTCAGATGTGTTTTTTTTTTCATTGCTTTTTTAGATGCTTCCTTCAATTAAATTAGAGCATTAAATATTACAAACTTTTCACTTACAACTCATGGTCGTATGTTATCATGCATGTTGATAATACCTGTCAACTGAGCATATGAAGATCCAATTTAGTCAATATTATGGAGAATTCACAAATTAAATAATTTAAAAAAAAATAAACAAAAATAAACTTGTTACGAAATAGGTTGAGATATGTCTCAGGAGTGGAAATTCCTTACACATCTATCTCACACCAATTTCACCTGATTAGTCAAGTTAAATACATAAAAACACAAAATATATTTAATTTTTAAAATTTTTTTTGAAAATTTTTGACTAAAAATCGAAAAATAAAAACAAGATACTAGTCAACTAATTCTTCTCCCTCAAACCTAAATGAGACATTGTCCCCAATGTCTTAAAAGTAGAAGAAGAGTTTAAAAACAGTAACTGGTTAGCTGAAATTCTGCATCTAAAAAGAAAATTAAAGGTTAATACCCAGATTTATCCGACGTTTCTTACCACGATCATTATCAAACCAGTTTATCTTGGAAAGGATAGGGTCAATTTGTGGTTCAAAGGCTAACATTTGGTCAATTAAATCATTGGCAGTTCTGGCAGTGAAGAGGATTTTTTTTTTGTAGATTTTGATACGAACTCATTTCTCCGGGCATCATCAAGAAACACACAAAGAAAATCATAAAATCCATCAGCATTAAACAATCCAATCGGTTTCTTGTGTAAGTTGAAGTTCACCCAAGATAGTACTATAAAAATTTCCTCCATCATACCTAAGCCACCTGGCAAAGCAATAAAAGCATCAGCATGGTTAATCATTTCCACAAGCCATTCGGACATACCTGTCATGATAAATTCCTCTCCGTTTTATGGTCCTACGCTTCTGCCAAGGGTTTTGGGATGATTCCCAGAACTTGACTACCTCCTTCCTGTACGGCCCTTGAAATGTGCCCCATTAGTCCAAGATTTCTACCACCATATAGTAGGTGCATATTCCTTTCAGCTATGACTCGACCTAATTCTTGTGCTGCCGCTATGATTTCTAGTTTAGAACCAGCACTAGTACCGCAAAACACATAAATGTTTACAACTCGTCTTCTTGAAGTTGCTTCCATTTTTTTTTATGTATTTTTTCTCAAGTCTGGATGGCTTCAAGAGTGCAATGATGAATTGAATTTATAGAACCTGAAAAAGGGTGAGTAATAATAGCACTAGTACCTGCCAAATGATAATTATTAGCTAAACAATAAAATATATCCTAAACGTCAAAAATTATGGACCCTGACGGAGAAAATAAAAGAAAATAACAAAACAAATCACAATTATTAGATAAATACAAAGAGATAATAATATTTACAAGAAGTAACTGCTTGAATGACGTCTATGCGTCAAGGACAAACTTCCCATCCAATTTTCTTATAAATTGGCAAACAAGGTCTTTTAGAGTCAGATTCCTGAGACTTAAATATTGTATTTTTTTTGAATTATGCATGTGACATGTGAATTGCGTGATGCACATATCCATTGGGATGTGTCTCCAGAGTCAATTATATGTCATTCAAAGACTCATTACTCATGTCGTCCATAATGAATTTAATTTTATCTTCACGGTTATCAGACACCATTCCTAAAGAATGACAACGAGTATTACATGTCATGCGTGCACATTTATAGCAAACACCCATTTTTTTAGCTCTTCTCTTTTTAGCATAGGTGCTTATTCCTAAACCAGGTAGATATGACACAAAAGAGTCAAAGGACTCACCTGCCAACCAGGGCTGTGCTTCAATAATCCAACGAATGTCATTAGGAATACCTTTGATCATTAGATGTCGCATTCGTTCCAAGCGAGCTTTGTAGACTTTCATCAGAGAATTTTGAGGGAGAGAAGGAAATTGCTTGTGAAGATTTGTGAGAACATCTTCCATCATGAAATGTGACTTTATCTATAAAAATTAAACACATAAAAAATAAAACACACCAAATCTGAATATATACACAATTTGCATGGGTTGCCTCCCTACTAGCGCTAAGTTTAACATCGTCAGCTAGACATGACTGCCCAAATGTTAGGCTGGATCTGAAAGTGTGACACTTTCTTTTTGTCGCTCAAATGATTCTCCCCAGTATTGCTTGACACTCTAGCTGTTAACTTTGAATGTATCGTTGGTGTTGGGATCAAGTAATTCAACAGCTTCATATGGTAAAACCTGAGTAATCACAAATGGACCCGACCACATTGACTTCAGCTTTCCAGGGAAAAGTTTCAACCTTGAATTGTATAACAACACCTGCTACCTTGGTTCCAATTGTTTGCACACAATTTTTTGATCATGCCATTTCTTAGTCTTTTCTTTGTATATCTGTCATTCTCATAAGCATGTAGGCGAAATTCCACCAATTCTTTGAGTTGGTTGATCCGTTTCTCTCCTGCTGCTTGTGGATCAAGATTTAACTTCTTCGGTGCCCAGTACGATTTGTGTTCAAGCTCTATTGGCTGATGACATGCTTTACCAAACACCATTCGATATGGGGACATACCAATGGGTGTCTTGTAAGCTGTATGGTAGGCCCATAGTGCTTCATCTTGTTTTATAGACTATTCATTCCTTGTTGATCCAATGGTTCTCTCCAAGATTCTGTTGATCTCTCTGTTTGAAACTTTAACCTGTCCATTTGACTACGGATGGTAGGCAGTGACAACTTTATGAGTAACTTCATATTTGGATAGGAGTGCATCGAAATATCTATAGTAGAAATATGTGCCTCTATCACTGATAATTACCCGGGTGTTCCAAAGCGAGTGAAAATATTCATTTTAAGGAATTTTATCACCATTTTTGAATCATTTGATGGCAATGTTATTGCTCCAATCCATTTGGAGACGTAGTCTACTGCAACTAGTATGTATAGGTTTCCGAATGATGGAACAAATGATCCCATAAAATCAATCCCCCATACATCAAATATCTCCACTTCTAGAATGTTTTGCAGAGGTCCTTCATTTCTCTTCGAAATATTTCATGTTCTTTGGCACATATCACATTAAAAAGCAAATAAGTACGCATCTTTAAATATAGTGGGACAGAATAAACCTGATTGTAGGACTTTGGCTGCAGTTTTATTCCCGCTGAAGTGTCCCTCGTATGGTGATGAATAACAATGCTGCAAGACACTATTGACCTCTTCCTGTGGAACACAACATCTCAATAATGATCAACACGATGTTTGAACAAGTACGACTCATCCTAGACATAGTACTTAACTTCTTTGAAGAACATCTTTCGTTGCTGATGTGTCCATTCCAACGGTCATTTTCCTGATACTATGTAGTTTACATAGTCAACATATTAAGGAACATACTACTGCTTTATGGCAAACAACTGTTCATCTGGAAAGGTTTCTTTGATTGTCAGTTCATTGCCGGCTGCTTCTCCAATCTCGAGCCTCGATAAGTTATCTGC